>BBXU01002690.1:0-34914 GCA_001598975.1 Parachlorella kessleri
TCCCTTCAGTACAAATACTCACTGGTGACACAAGGATGACAGTGCAACAACAGATCCCTGAGGGATCATCCCTCCTACCTCTAGTGAAGGGTGCATCCCTCAGGGCTCGATCAGCAATCCATTCTTTGTGCTGGACCACAGTCCCCGGACTGCCCACCTGTTAACAAGTACTCCTGCATCCCACAGTGTAGATATGCCAGCCAACTTTGTAAGCCTACCAACACACCAACCCAAGTGTGCAGCCACTGATTACCTTGCATACAGGCTCTGCGCTTGCGCGCTCAACACCAGAAGTGGACCTCCCTGGTGTCCAAGCACATATTGGGGAGCCTTTTGTTGGTGAGGCAACAAACTTGGCAAAAACAAACAACAGGCATTGCGTGTACTATCCAAACCTGCCAGTTTGATGGGTGTACCCAGGTAGGCATACAAGTAGGCGACCCCCATCAAACGCCCCATTTTCACAGGGGCGCTGTGTGCCTGCCTACCCACTGTGCCTGCCTAGTAGCCTGCCTGGTGGCAATGTGTTCATTCTGCAGGTTGCATGCACCCATGTAGGCCGCATGTTGTACCAATACCAGCAACCTCAGACACCCGGTGTTGTTGTGTGCAGGAGAGGGCCATGGGCGGCAGCTGAGCGGCAACCTGTGAGTGTGAGACTGCGCTTCTGTAGAGGCACCGGGCGTGCATTGCATAGTGCGTTTGTCTCCCACTGGCCATATGCACATTGCATAAGGTCAAGGCCAACGCCGTCCATGAGTATTGCAGTGTGTGTGCGCCACACTAGCGGACACTGTCTTGTTGGCCAGCATTCGGCAACGTTAACTCTGTCAAAGTTAACTCTGCCTCACACACATGACTTGAGCTGCGTTTTAGCCGCGCCTGAAGGTGGCCTGGCAGCTCTGTGCCTCCTGACGCCACCTTCATGCACTGAATCTTGAGAGATATTGGGGCTACAGCTGTAAAGCCGCAGTCTGGGTCCCTCTGGCTACAGTGGAATGGCACTTACTTTCTGTGAGCAGGTCCCCTGGATCCGGGTCATTGGAGACTCCAGTCAACCCATGCCTCCCTTGCAATGACTACCCCCGCGCTGCCGGCGACGGCGCCAACGGCATTTACCGCCAGGCCGCGCAGGAGCTGAGCTCACTCCTGGCCGGGATATGTGGCATCACCCTGCCTAGCAACGGGAAGCTCCTTGCCCAGATCTCCACCCTCTGCAAGGCCGACCCTAAGACCAAGCTGGCCAAGAGCATCCTCCTGTCAGCGAAGACGATCCCCCTGGACGACACACAGCTCCAGTGCTTTGGCCAGGCTATGCAACTGGGAAGCCTGGCTGGAGGTGTCTTCGGTTGCTATGTGAACAACCTGATGATCTCAGCAAGCCCAGACGTTCAGGTCTGGGAGGCTGTGATACCTCCAGAGACGCAATGTGAGATCTGATGAGCAGGCCACCCCCAGGTAAGAGGTGCTGCTAAACCCCTGCAACCGGGTGGAGCCTCGTTGACATATGGCTGACCGCATCAATGCGTCACTTCCGCTGTTATCCCATCTTGTGCCTCTTGGACCATGTGGCCAGCCGGCATGCACGGCAGTCATATGTTGCTCTTTGCTACAGGCATAGCCAGCCTTGCCGCAAAGTGCCCTGCATTTGCAACAGGAAAGCAGTGCACCGCTGTGGCAGAAAGGTTCCATGAGGCCACTATGAGGGCTGCCCCTGCCTTGTGGCTGGGGCACACTGCCTGGGTGTCATTGCAAGGGAGCTGCAGACACCTCGGTCATTTGCCGCCTTCCTCGGGGAGCGGCGCAAGGCGAGGTCCAAGGGGAGTGCATTATCAGTATTTCGTCAAGCAAGCAAGTAGCTAGCTAGGGGTCATGTACCTTGGGAATTGTGCCAGGCAAGGGAGCTCTGCCAGCCCTGATCAATGGTAACTGTGGCCCTCTGATGCAGGTCACTCTCCAGTACCAGAAACTCTCCCAGTTTCGACCCCCGGACGTGCGGGAAGTGCTCATCGTATTTCAGCGCTTTGCAGCTGTTTTTGACTTCTTTACCTGACAGACAGTCGAGAGTGGATGACCGATGCCCTGCCGTCAGCGCACTCACCGCCTGCTTACTGATAGCCACTTCCTTTTTCATATACTGATGAGACCTGGCATATCCTCGACCAATTTTCTGGTGGTATCTTTATCAATTTCCCCCCCCTATTTTGCCTCTTCTTTATGTCAGTCACCCTGTTAAGCCCATGCCAGTGCTTAGCCTTTTGGCAAGGCTAGCCTAGCCTAGTAGGATGCTGTGTGAGCCTGTCCCTGCCCTCAGAGAGACAATCCTCGGACTGTGCTTGTATATATGACCGCATGCAGAACACGACTATGGCCACTGCCAGTAGATAGAGAGACGGGATTGTGTGAGAGTCTCAACTGAAAAGCGACAGGTACTAACCAGATACCGTTCTGCTACAGTTTGGTGGGTTCACGTCAGAAATCCACCCAAATTTGGTTCTATTCTAGCTGCAACAATCGGATTCGTCCACAAGTGCAAAATCCCCCCAAGCTGGCAGGTGCCTGGGGCGCTTGCGCCCTGTGCCTGCAAGCATGCACAGCACGATAACTCGGCTGAAACAACGCATTGCTACGAATAATGGTGGAACACTCCAAGCTGTGAACTAATCAGCGTGCATGACATGCCAGTCCTTAAACAGGCTTCGTGGCAAGGGAGCCGCACCTGCTCCTCGCTTGCGATCCCTGCTGCTCACCGGCATAGCAGAAGGCGATCAACTGTCATGAGCGCCCGGTATGAGCTCTGCTGCACCCTGCCAGCCATGCCATTTACAGGCCCGGTTGAGGTCCGACTCCGCCCTGGGGTGCACCAGAAGACGTTCTGGCCTTATCTGCTAGGCTGGGCGGGACTGCTTGGTGGTTCACGCGACTCAGACAGACTGGTAGAGACTGCTTGGGACTTTCTGTTGAAGCTCAGCGCGCCAGCCAGCGTCAGGCCAGCCCCACAGCAGGCGCAGCAAGGCACCTGTCGCTCCCATCTGCAGGGCCGAGGATGCAGTGACCCAGTGGATGGAGCAACACTTGGAGGGCGGGAAGGTGGCTAAGCAGGCGTTTGTGGGAGGCAGCGGGTGGTCCTCTGCCTGTGAGTGTAATGACAGCTGACACGTAGTGAAAGAAACCCGGAGCTGGATGCTGCGCATGGTAGCACAGCAATCGGTCTCAAACATCTTGCAGAGTCATGCAGGGCTGAAAGCATCTTTATAGAGGACCTATACTTGGTCTTTGTATGCTTGGGGTCATGGCTGAAAGATGCGGACTGCAACTCCGGTGCTGCAGTTGGTTGAAGCAGGCTTGCCCGGTCTGACACGCCGCCGCTTTCATCGTGCTGGTGTGCCTTGCAGACACGTACGTCATGACAGGGGGTCAGAAGTACTTTGTGAAGCTGGCCATGGGCAGGGATGAGACCATGTTCAAAGGGGAGGCACTCGGGCTGCGGGCCATGTATGGTGAGCAGATACATTACAGCAGGTGCACGCCCTGCACATCATGTGACAAGTATGCACAGGGTCCCGTACAGAGCACATGTGTCAAAGCCGGCAGCACCCGCTGTGTGGCGAGATGGTGACGTGTGTATGATTTGAAACGGAGGGCGCTGAGGAATACCCTCACAGACACGCACTACAGTGCTCTCCCCCCCGCCCCTCCCCCCCCCCTCGGGGTGTGTGCACCAGCATGAAGCAGTACCTCACAATCGGCTGCTGGAAGGCAGCGGCAGGGCTGGTAGCTTTGTACTGGTGACCACGGAATAGTGACGGGGGGAGCTGCATAGGCTGGTGAGGTACAGACTCTCCCTTCCTACCCACTGGGACTTTCGCCTGCGTCATTGCAGACACAGGCACTGTGCGGATCCCCAAGGTGCATCACTACGGGGCGCTGTCGGGCCCCGGCAGGGCTGGAAGCTTCATTGTTATGGAGTATCTAGACATGAGGGGCAGAGCCAGCCAGGGCGAGCTGGGCCGCCAACTAGCGTTGATGCACCTGGCGACACCCTCGGTACGACTGCCTGGGTTGCCCCGGCGCTTTGGAGGACCCACAGGTCCTGTTGCAGATGGCTAGGTGTGGGCCAAGTGCACCGCCAGTACCTGCACAGGACAGTCTATGGTTGCGCTCCGTTAGCCCAGGATTCTGCCTCCCAGCAATCCTGGCCCTGCACTGCCCTCCTGCCTGTGAAGACACATGCCTGTCAAGCAAAGCTGGCTTTGGTGTCCGACTGATGCTTGCCTGACTTCACCGGCTTGTTAATCACCAAACACTTCACAGGTCTAAGGGCCAGCCTCCTTCCCTTCCCCGGCCCGCCCACCCACCCAAGGGCCAACCTGTCTGACTGGCTGTGGCACTGCAGGACCCCCAGGCAGCGGCTGGCAAATTCGGCTTTGCTGTGGACAACACAATAGGCGGCACACCACAGCCCAACGGCTGGATGGATGATTGGGTGGAGTTCTTCAGGGAGCGGCGGATAAAGCATCAGCTCAAGGTCTCTTTGCTGGTCCAGCAGAGTTGACACGGGCCCCCGCTGCTCATGGATACCACGCACTACTATTTGATTCACTATTGGGTCCTACTGGCCCTGTTGTTGGTGTCTGAGCACGCGCTGCTCCGTCACATACGCTGCCCGTGCACAGCAAAGCCTGGACCTCTTTTACAATGGGGTTGATTGACCGCTTGAGTTATGTTTTCCTGCTCTGCTGCTGCAGCTAGCAGGCGACCGGCGGCTAAGTGAGCTAGGGGAGAGGCTTTGCCTAAAGATGGAATCTTTGTTCGAAGGCATCGAGGTGGGGGCCTGCAGGCCTCGTTTAAGTAGTATATCACCTGGGCGCTTTGACGTTGCAAGCCCCATGTGATGCGTGTGCGTGGCGGGCTCGGGCTCTGCATCTGGCGTCGGATATCGCTGACTGCGGTCTGTTAGGGGGCATGGGACTGGACAGTACAGGGCAGGCAGCAGGTCTGCATGCTTTGTCACGTGAAGCTGTCAGTGTCCCCTCTGAGGTATCCTCTAGGCGCGCCCATCAGCGAGCTTTGGTCCTCTGGCACGCTTCCGCTTGCAGACCCTGGCACCGTCACTGTCATTTGATGGTGTGAGCATACCTGGCCCCTATTCTGGCCCGTTTGGGTGCCCGGTTTGGGCTCCCAGCAGCAGCAGGCTGTGGCTGCAGGACTAGGCAGGATCCGGCAGGGCCGGGCAGTGCTGGAAGGGGGCGCCTCCGCCTGCCTTGTGCTCACCCACACACCCGTCAGGTGTGGTGTGGTGCAGGTGAAGCCGTCTGTGTTGCATGGTGACCTGTGGTCAGGCAACATTGCTGCTGTGGACGGCAGCCCAACCATATTTGACCCGGCCACCTACTACGGTATGCCCCACTGGCGCCGACCCCTGCTTCCGACTTGATCCCTTCGTGTGGTGCTGCTAACTGTCAGAGCTGCTGCCCCACACGGCAAGGCCAGGACTGCATGGTGCTTGCCGAGGGTGCCTCACTTCGCAGCCTCGGAAGCCCCGGAATGTGACTTGAGTGTCTGGCGGGTGCCATTTCTTTTTTCACGACTTTTTGGTGTCCCCAGGTTTGTGAAGTGAGTCTGGGTCTGGGTTGCCACCGTGGCTGGCTGGCTCTCTGACTTGGCATGATATCAATTCAAATTTTTTTCTGCAGGGCATCACGAGGCCGAGTTTGGCATGTCCTGGTGTGCTAGCTTTGGAGGCGACTTCTGGAGGGCGTATCATGAGGTCATACCCAAGGCGCCAGGCTGGGACGACCGCCACGCCCTCTACACGCTGTGAGCCAAGTTGCTACGTGGGCCAGGCTGCATGGCCTCAGTGAATTGGTGTCAGGGGTCTGGATTGACAATAGTGGGTGGTAGAAGGGAGCCCACAAGAGGGGTGTGATTGGTTGTCGGCCTCCCACTGCACCAGTGCAGCCGTCAACGTGGCAATAGCAGCCGATAAGACGTTCTGGATTGCCATGCAGCCTTCACTGCTTGTCTGCCAGGACAGTGCGCACTACAGCTCCACTGGCGCCGCTGCCCCCATGAAGCTGCTGAGGGGTGTCGATCACGCTTGGCTGCAGGTACCACTACCTGAACCATTACAACTTATTTGGTGAGCACAGGGCAAAGACTCTCTGGTGCCTTGCTAAGGTGCAAATTGTGCGAGCAGCTGCGCGTCACAATCAGCAGGCAGCACCCAGCCTGCATCCTGCTCACACAGGGCACTGAAGTGCACTCTGACACAGTGTCATCACTGAATTAGCACAAGCATGTTTGCTGCCCTGCAGGCTCCGGCTACTACAACCAGTGCTTGAGCCTGCTCCAGCGGCTGACTAGATAGCTGGCAGGCAGAATACCCTCCGTTGCACAGGCTCAGTGCGCCAGGGCGACAGCGGTGTGGACTGGACAATGACTTGGGTCAATTAGGGCTGTCTAGCAACAAGGGTATGCAGCACAGCGCAGGCCTGCGGCACGCTCTGTGGCTTTGGGTTTCGCCCATCTGCAATCTAGACATGGTGCTTATATGCATGGCAGTAAGCTGGGGTGCAGCGGCTGCTAGGCTATGGCTGCAGAGTTGCAGAGGCACTGACGTGGACTGGGGGCCTTCAAGTAGCATGTGGGTCCAGTGAGACCGTTGGTGACTAAGAGCTGGGCTTGCCTGGTGTGCGGGCGAGCAGCTTTCAAGGAATGACTGTGCATTGTAAACTGGCCATACACGGCGACCCGTGCAATGTAGAGCGCAGCATTGTCTGGTATTAGTATGGGTGGTCGATGATAATGTCTGCAGTTGGTCAGTTGGTACTGAGAGCCAGAGTAGGCCCAATTTTCAGGTTTGCGTCCCCTGGGTTTGGGAGGTTCATGTGCCACGCACCTCTGGTGCTGTGTTGTCAATGACAGCAGCTCATTGTAGCTGTCTGTGAAGGCATGCCGTGGTGGCATCTACTGCTAAACCTTTTTTGCCCTCTGGTAACGGAGCTACCCGGACACCATCACATGTATGAACAGCCCAGGTTGAGAGAGGGAAGTGCGGGCAGTGCGAACAGTAAATGAGGGGCCAACTATACTAACAGGGCTGGGTGCAAGTGTGCCCTGGGTCTGGGCTGTTGTGTTCATATCTTGGGTTTCAGGTGAGGCCTGTTTGCTTACCCAATGCTTTGCATGCATATGGGTCCCATATGGGTCCCTTCGTGCCGTACTGGCCTCCTGCAACTATCGTTGCCTAGCCTGAGATGTATTAAAAGACACAGGCGGCGCCGCGCTTCAACAGAGAATCCAAATTACATGATGGTAGTGAGTACCCAAAGCTGCAAGGTGGTACTAAATCATTCCCCCGTGATAAGGACCTCCCTCCGCGGGTCATCCACATATAGATCCTGCTACATCATTTCCCTGCCGATCTGCTGGCAAATTCAGGGCCGCACACCATTTGTAGGCACTTCTGTGGGAGCACTCGTGATCAAGGTAGGACTCTTGCTGACGGTAGAAGGCAGCAGTCACCCTGGGCACGCGAACGACTGGTTGCTCTGCACAAGTGGTAGATGGCAGCCTATGGTTGTGCCTTGGGCGACGTCGTGGGGTGAAATGATGCTCGTGCGCTTCCATTTCCAGGCGCCCGCTGACACACCGAGTAGTCAACCCCAGAGGGTCCATGCGCTTAGGTGGTGTGACTGTGTGGCTGCTGCTCTGCGGTGAGTGAAAGGGGCAGATCTAATAGACTTGAGAATTGATAGACTCTAGCGATGACTGGCTGATTTCACCCTGCAAGCAACTGTCACGCCCGTTTCCTCCCTGGCAACATGGCGCCCGCTATCGATGGTTGCCCCCAAAAGCGCAGGAGTTTGCTTTGACAGGACTGAACTACTGCAGGCTGCCTGTGGTGTGAATAGCTCAAGGCGCCACTCCCTTGGGCCGCAGTGTGCTGCATGAGACGTGAACTGGAAGCACCTGTTGCTAGGTCGGTACCTTATGTTCTGCCCTCCACAAACAAGACTTACCCCTTGGTTAGATGCGGCTGTCCTCCAGACCTCGCTGTGAGCTTCATACAGTGCACCCGGCCATGGCAACTTGGTAAGGCTGTACCAGGCCTGCTATACTGGTGTGTGGCTTGTAGGCACTGCATTTGCACGTACGCCCCTGGGTGTGGGCGCTCGGGACGTCCTAGCAGGTTCCAAGGATTTTGAAGGTAAGCGGCGCAGCAAGAAGACAGGCAAGCAGGGGGCTTGGCATTGTGAGGCGCTAGAAACAAAACCGAATTGGCTGGATAAGGTCATGCCAGCTCACAGCATGCTACTACTGCTTGCATCATCCACTCCTGTGCATTTTGGACTTGCTCATTGGGCAGCTGGCACGGTATTGATCATCCCGCAAAATGGCGGACCATTTTCCGGCAAAGGGAGGCCGGGCCAGAGCAACCTGTGCAATAACTGGCGCCCTTACGGGCCACATGCGAAATTACTGTTTCGCTGCCCTGCTCCAAAAGTGCTGATGCTGGTTGGCGGGTGCCAGTCCACAGAAAACCTGGCTCTGGTGGGTTTGAGGGAGTGGGTAAATGCGCCCAGGCCTCGATGCACAGCTACTTCGAGTGCGCCCTGTGGACGGCAAGTTGGCTCTGCACTGCTGCTGCCTACAGGTGAAGCCCATGGGCGTCTGCTGGAGGAACTCGCCGAAGCCAGCACGTCAGTATGCTGACCTGCAAGTGGCCCTGGGCGTCTCAAGGCCTTGCGTGTTTCTGTACCTCGTTGCCGTGCAAGGGGCGGCTAGGATATGCTTGACCAGGAGGCTTGCGCCACCTGTTGCTGGCTCCGAATACTGCTTTGGCTCCCGTCGGGTGCCATTTCCTGCTTGCTCAGGACAGTTGCGTGTTGGGTTTGATCCTGTTTGCCTGCCTGGGTGCCTGCAGGACCCAGCTTGCATCCGTCCTTGAGGTGCCGGTGAACCCGGGAGTTGTTTGTAATGTCTTCCCAAGAGAGGCTGCCACCTTTCCAAATGGGGTTTACAGGCAGGTTCTGCAGCTGGTGGCTGAATCGGTCGCCAAGCAGTGCAGCGTCCCGCCGCCCTCCTATGGCAAGTATATCGCCCAGATCTCAACCACCTGCCTGGCGGAGGGACAGACCAAGCTGGCCAGGAGCATCCGCGTTGGCTTCAAGACTATGGACGTGGATGGCCTGGACAATCTGCAGGGCCAGTGTTACCTCGACGGCCTGAGGGATGCTATCGATAGGGGTCAGTACGTCTGCTTTCTTCGCGAGATTATCCTTGGAGAGGCTCCAGACATCGCCAGGTGGACGCCGGTGCTGCCTCCTGGCAGCTGCCCCGTGCCCCAGCCACCATGACGCACCCATCATTCCCAGCGCAGCGCTCTCCTAGGTGAGGCAGGTGGCTGACTGTTCTTCACCATCTTGACTCTTCATCTTGGCTCTGTTGCGGCATCTGTTCCCTAGGTGGTGCTGGATTGCAACTCAACTGTCTCGGTTGTAGACGTACTTAATTGCTGTTCAGCATGGGCAGCTTTTGATGGTGGTGGTGGCTGGTAGTGTGTTCTGTGGGATAGCTGACCTGGACCGCTTATGACGGGATGCAAGGGGCGCTTTGGCTGGTGCTACACTATCGTGTATCATGTGGCTTACTGGAGAGCATGCCTTTGCTGTTGTAGGGTGACAGCTTGGTGGCTCCCAGCTGTGAGATGAGCCAAGGGTACCATGCCAGGATTTTCTAGTGATGGAGTAGTTCAAGCTCCGTGGTGGACCGTAGTAATGAGAAGGCTGTGGAGCTCCCTTGACCAGGTGTTGTGTGTTCAAGCTTTTGGTTGTGAACTTGGCCTGCGGTTGAACAGCCTGCCATGTTTGCAATACATACTGCAAGTGCCCTGATCATGACTGTTGTGGGGTTGAACCAGGGACGTTGTGTGCCTCCTGTGAAATTATTGGTGCCGATCGCACTTGCTGATCAGGGTGGTGAATACACCCAGGAAGGCTGACAGCTGCAACATCATCATTAATCAATCAACCAATTGGTGGTTGGTCCCGGCAGGGTCGCGCCGCCACAGAAGCGACGCACTTACCCTCTAAGATCGCGGTGTACGCGCAGGTCTTTGCGTTGTTGGTCGCGGCTCTTGATCAGGCTCGGCAGAAACGCCAAGCCTGTGGGGAGGCAGTGCCCCAGGGTCGGATCTCTTTATTGCCGGCTCCACACAGCCTGAAAGTGCAAGGGTGACCTTGTGGGGCCCGCGGAGCTTTGTATATGGGTCATGACCATGACCCACACCAGTACTGGTGCTAGGGGAGGTAGCTGTTTGTGTGCCCGTCACCCTTCAACCCGCAACCATGCCGCATGGCCAGCCCTGCAGGCTGGACCCCACCCCCGGGCTACTTAGCAGCGCTGTGGCTGGACCATTGGCTGTCAGGATGATGAATACACCCAGGAAGGCTGGTAGCTGCAACCATCACTGGTGGTCATATCCGGCAGAGTCGCGCCGCCACAAGAGCGACGCACTAGCACAATTTGCCCCGTCCCTCTTAGGGCGCGGTGTTTGCGTTGCTGGTCGCGGCTTTTGCGCTCGGTAGGAACGGCAAGCCTGTGGGGAGCCAGTGGGGTCGATACCCTTTTGTGATCCTACAAGTTTGCCAACGACGATGCATCGAGGCATGCCAAGGGGATACAAGGTGGACCACAGTAAAGAGATTCATGTGTTCCTGCCCTCCAAAACACCTAATTCGACTCCAGTCTCGACTGGGCATGCTGTGGATGGCATCTTTGCACGTACTGCCAGGCTGGGAACGACTGGGCACACAGGGCCCCGAAGTACGGGCTTTCGTTGGTGTGACACTCACATGTGCCCTGAAGGTCTTCCAACTCAAAGTTCAGCAGTGACGTCCTTTCCCACGTGGAACTAAGAAGGGAAACCCTTGCGTCGCGCAGACTTGCGGCCCGGCCTAACAGCGCTAGTCACGTCCGGCAATCCAGGAAAGAACGAACAGGCAAGCCTGACTTGAGACCAAAGCGGCTCATTTTCTCAGATCAGCAGAAGTTCAGGAGTCCAGTTTCAGCCTGCTTCGGTTCTCTGGTGCCCTTCTGCAACGCACGGCTGTTCCCTCTGTTCACTTCACTGCAGCACCAGCCGCCACCGCCGACCAGGTGACTTGAAGTGTCGAGCAGACGGAACCTTCACCACCTGTGCTTTCCCTAGACCTGCGCGAGCGTCAGGAGTCTGGGTAGTGTTGTGTCCTCAAGCTAGGCCTGTGTGCCTTTTCGCAGGAGGGCTCCATCACCCCAGCAAGCAAATCCACAGAAGCAACATGCGGCAGTCTGTAGTTCTGTGCCTGCTGCTCTTCTGCGGTGAGTCCAAAGGGTCCGTTGAACACTGTCCTGGCCAGCGAGGGCCATGTCCGATGGATCGTACTCCTTCCCCTCTTGTGCCGCCCAAGGTTGTGCATTCTTTTGCCGGGACTGCAGTGCCCCAAAGTATCACTGCCAGTGACGTGAAGGTGATCAGTCCATGGCGTGATCCATGGGGGCTGGCGCACCTAGCGCCCTAGGGCGCGACCACATAGGCTTGATATGACAAGCCTAGCCCGCATCTACCGAGCATGCTGCAACAGGCCTGCTATTGACTTACAACCCATTATGGATGCTTACAGGCGGCGCCCTTGCGCGCTCGATGCTAGATGTGGACGTACCTGGTGTGTTGGAAGGCGTGGTATCGATCGATGACGACACTGTGGACTTGGGCTTTGGTTACGGTAGGTACAGATGCAGCGGTCAGGACTTGCAGGTGGCTCACAGAGCTTGACCAGCCCTGTTGCAGACTGCTGCGCTGCTGGGGCTCTGGGTGACAAATGGCAGCTTAGGGCCAGAAGGCGGCGCTATCATGTTAGCCCTGCAAGTGACTCACTGTTTCAGTTAGGATGCTAGGGCAGCGCGGGTTGCGAGCCCTGCTTGCCCTTGTTGCTGGTTCACCACAGCTCCTTCTGCATGCCACTGTGCCCACAAGCTAGGTGTCAAGCAACGACCCGGCTTCAAACCCTGCAAGTATGTCACCACTTACAAGCTGTCATGTTGCTGCCTGCAGGGGAGGGCAATAGCCGTCAGCTACAGTCAGTCAACCCCTACCAGTAAGTGCCAGAGGTAGCCCTGCTGTCGGGCTCTAGACTTGGCTCTAGGCGTTATAGCTCATGGCTCCTGGGAAAGCGCATCCTATTGTCGTGGTGTTCTCTCAGAGGTCCGCCGGGAAGCCTTGAACTGCCTGCACCCTCTCTGCATGGGTGCGCGCCTGGCATCCAATTTTCTCCTTGTGGCTAGATGTGTTGCTGTCCTCTTAGCAGCCAGCGACCCTGATGGTAAATGCTGCACTGCCTGCCTGTCTACAGGTATGACTACTCGGGGAATTTCGTAGTGAAGGTGAACCCTGACACCTACTGCAAGAACTTCCCCTCCTCAAATCCCGGCACCAGCCCCAACAGGTGAGCCACCTGGCGCCTGTGTTCGGCGCATATAACCTTGCAACACTTGAAGCGCATGCCTCTGCTGGTGGGTAGGAAGCTTGTAGCCCACATCACCGCCAGCCCTGAACATCCAGCCAAGATAGGGTGAGAGGGGCGGCTGCCTGCTGAGCAGCAGTAGGCCTCAGCCGCTTGACGCTCTCCCTGCCTGCCTCCTGCTCATGCTGTGTGCAGGGAGTACCGCCAGGTCCTCCAGACCTTCGCTGCCACGGCTGGCACCAAGTGCGGCGTTCTCGCCCCCGAGAATGGCAGGTTCCTGAACGGGCTGTCCACCAAGTGCCGGCGCCCCAAGTCCCCCACTGGCAAGGTTGGGAAGGCCACCGGCATTGCCATTGGCTTCAAGACCATCACCGTGAAGAACTACGATGCCGACACTCGCCAGTGCTTCTTCGACGCCCTCAAGGCAGAGCTGGCTGGCGACAACTATGCCTGCACTGTCAACAAGCTGCTGGCGGCCGGTAGCCCAGATGTCAGCCGGTGGGCGGTCACGGGCGTCAACTGTGGGGGGGTGCCAAACTAGGACTGCGCCTCAGCGCTATCAGCACCAGGTAAGCACAGAATGCCTGTAAGCTGCACTGGTGGGTCTCTCACCGCATGCATCCCTAACTCCTTATCTACCAGGGCTTTGCTGCATAGCACACGCCTGCTACATGTGTGAGACGGGCACATGAAGCGCTGTCAGCCGTGAACTTGGGGCCACCAGCTGCATCCTTCACGAGTTCGCCCCAGGTCGCTCCCACTCATCACCGGGCTTGCACCACCTGCCATAAGCAGCAGTTGCACATGACGGACGTCCCTTCCCTGACTTGCCGTCAAGTCCTGTGTGCAGGTTGCCAACGGGCGTCGATTCATGAAGAATTTGACTGGCCTCCAGCTGGCGCTTGTGCAGACCCCTGCAAGCCGGCTTGTTTTGATACACAACCAAACAGTGTACAGCAACCTGTGACCCCTCATGGCTTGCGCTTAGGGCATTGTGACTTGGAAATGCAACCCGACTCATGCCATCAATTTTTACGGCTTGCTCTTTGCATTCTGCTCATCGCAGCTTGCTAGTTGCAGCGTGCTTGTACAGAATTGTAGGCTCACTGGTGCATGACGCAAGGCACCAACCTTCACAGCCTTATGTGGCCTCCATGCTTGCACTTTTGTTACAGAATTGTTAATGGTGGCAGGCAGTGGGAACTGAGGAGGGGCAGGGTTGAACTGGACTGGCTGAATTGTTTCCAACCTTTATTCCAGCTTTCAAGCGCTTTATGTCTTCCTGAACTGTTGCATGTACATGCTTCCGCTCACAATTGGTGCTATAAGGAACACATTACCAACGCTTCATTTGCGTTTGGGTTGCTGGTCTCTACATGTTAGCGTGCTGCCCAGAGTGCTTCCTAGTGAGTCATGGATTTGGCTGTGCTACATCCACTTTTTAAAATCTAGTCGTGAAGCTTGAGCTGCAAAGTTGCACCTCAGTCTGCTTGGCCAGGTCACGACAGGTGACAGCTGACCAGCCATATGGCATCTTGTATGCCACCTGAGAAAGAATTTCCATACATCAGCTTGCCTAGCATGATGATATTGTCATAGCCGCCGAGGTCCCCGACAAGGGGTGTACTCATTGGCCACTCCCAGCCGGGATGCACCAAGTCCCACCTCCAGCCTGATCCTTCAAACCTCACTTGGGAGGCCCTAGAACAGCTTTCGAATCCTGTCAGTCCAGTCCAGCCCAGCTCTACTCCCTGTTCGCACTACCTGCTACCCATGCTTACAGCTTTTGAATCCAGCTGCTGTCTGCTTTGTCTTCCTCCCCCTGACCTCCCACACCTTCCTGCTGTAAATCTGACAGGGCGCTCACTCAAAGTAGACCCTCCTCACTGTCTGTCCAAGCAGCGCTGCGTCCTTAAGTGCCCCTTTGTTCACCCCTGCCCATCCAAGGGCCCCCTCTGTGGCCTGGGTCCCGGCGGTACAGCACCTTTCCTGGGCAGCAGCCGCACTGCGTGCCATCAGCCTAGTAGCGCACCATGCAGTCCATGGGCATACCTGTCACAGTAAGCATGCGGAGATGCCATACACACCAGGCAAACACGCTGGGTATGTCTGCCCGCCGCACAGCAGTGCTGGAAGAGATCCTTCCGCGCCACATGCAGGCGGTTACTCACGTGCAGACGCTACATACCTGGGAATGATCAGCATGTCTGGAATTGAGCACAGGTTGGGTTTGCACACTGTGCCATTCGCGCAAGCTGCGGAGGTGGGAGGCGTAGGGGGCTGTCCAATCAAACAGTCCAGATAGGTACTCTGGTAGATGCCACGTCGCGCAAGGTGGCGCGGACAAGGTACATGCAGAGGCGCTGCCTTGGGAAACAAGGAGAGGTCAACGGCATTGCTCACTGCGACTGGGGGAAAGCCTGCAAAGGTGAAGCAGCTGCACCTGCTTGCCTATCAGCAGCAGGCATGCGCGCTGGCAAGAGCGGAGCAACGGACCAAAGCGGACTCGTGTTGGCTTCGAGCAGCGCCGCCAAGGCGTTTTGCAGCAGCGATACGAGGACCGCAGGGCCCTGGATGCTAACTCTGCCCCATTCCCATGAACAGCAGCCCACCAACGGCTGCCTGCTGCGGACGGCACGCTGCTGAGGTCGAATAACAGGGCTGCTTGTTCAGCGACGGGCGGCGGCCAGGGCGGGACTAGTCCTGCGACTGCGACTCCGACTGCGCAGAGCAGTGTCTGTCTCGTCAGGCCATCTGACAGGGAATGCAGTGCACGCCAGTCTGCCGTAAGCGACAAGGACCTTTCCAGCTTTTACAACACCTCACCAAAATGCGGCACTTGGCATCTGCATTCAAGATAGGCAGCCCTGCTAATTAAGGTCCGCATCCAGCACCAGCACCCCGGCCAACAATCCACTACACTGCCATAAGCTCAATCATAGGAAAGCATGCAACACGCCTTGTGTAGCATTTGCCTGACCAAGGCCAATACCAGTGGCATTCGACAGTAGGGTGCTATTATGCAGTGCTGCATGCTCCCCAAGCTTGGGCCCATTGTCCAGGCCCACGAGGTGGAAGGCAAAGTGGAGCACAATAAGGATCACTGCACGCAGCAGGTGGTCCAGGTGTCAAGTTTGAGTTGTCGTTGTCGGCCATGGTCAGGGTTGCGTCGCATGCGGCTGCCATGGCTTGATGAGGTCATCGTTATGCAGCTGTCATGAGTTGGTGAGGTTTCCCAGGCACACTGGCAAGCTGCGCAAGCTCCCATCCCACCGTTTGACATGTACCTTTCACATGATGCACGCTTTTCTAGCCAACAGCATAGAGAATCACCCACCTGGGTTCCATACGACGAGATACCGTACCATATCGAGCATCTGAATCCTGCACCCACCACAAACAAACCACACTGTTTGTACCTGTCGGAGAGATACCGATGCCACTAGCAACCCTGTCAACAACATGACAGCGGCATCGAGGGCCTATCAGCCTGAGCCCGAGCCTTGACCGTGACATGTGACTCACCACGACAGGTTGCGAGTCTCCCAGGGGCGGTCGGAGTACAGAGCTCTCAAGTCAACCTTCTCGTAACAGGCAGGACAAACGTCCTTTTTGCCCACAATGGTCCACCCTGCATGATGCGACAACATTGCAATTGCAGTCTTTTTGGGGCAGCTCAGGCTATGACGCAGCACTAGCAGGCCTCCAATTCCTACTGTGGTCTCGCTACTGACTAGCTCTTTCCGTGACCGTCCGCTGTCCCAAGCACAAATGGTATGACTGCAAACCGCTCATCCAACACACTCTGAAGCCGCCTGTGGCATCGAACCCAACAGGTGGGCATGGCCAAGCTCAACAAGCAAATGCTGACGAAAGCTCAGGAAGCGTGCACATACAACTCCTGACACAAGGCATCTCACAGCGGACTCCTGGCTTGCCTACCTCGTATACACTCCTCATGAAAGCAATGCTTGCAGGACAGCTGGACAGTCTTTTCTTTGGCAGGCGCACCCTCCGCTGGAGCCTCCTGCGGCTGCAAGCCCAGTCCATCCTACAGAAGAGCAAACCACAGGCTAGATAAAATCAGGAAGCAACGACACGCCTTGTCACCTGCTCCTGCGGAAGACAGCTAGGACAGCAATAGCTGAGGGGAAAGACATAAGCAAGTCATCCTTAATACACCACGAATGTGACTCTAAACATCCCCCCGTACTGTGCACGTACTAGCTCAAGCCCAAGATCACAGCCCTGCGATCCAGAGCATAGATGACCAGCCTCAGAACATAGCCTGTAACACATTACCTGCACTCTCAGGCCAATAAGCTGGCATGGCAACCATAGTGACTCAGCTCAGCACATGCGCTCGGACACTTGCAACTGTTCCCACTCCACTACCATTCCAATCTCGCAACATGCGACATATCGACCCTATAACCCTTGGCATGGCCAAGCATGTACCATGTGGCACGCGAGCAGCCTCTCCCTCCTCTCACTCACTACTACTACAAGCCCCCACTACCCTGGCCTCCAATGGCAATCTGGCGCCTCCACTACTTAAACGCACCTGCAACTCTCCACCGCAGATAGCACAGTCCCGCACAGAGACTGCCAGCTTTCGCCCACTGCCCATCATGGAGGCAATCCTATCGCTGGCAACCTCTGCAGAGTCTCTAGACAGGATCCCATAATACAGGCCATACCTGCAGGCAGCCCCATCATAACCGGTCGACAACAGCATGCATGAGGATGTCCTCCGCTGGATCTCAAGACATACTAGGAAAGAAAATGCTTGATAGAAATTCAACTCGGCTGGGTGCTCCAGGAAACCTTCTCACATTACAGCACTTGACAATCAATTACAGGGTGGCAGGCTCCGCTCCCCACGGTCCGCTGCTTCACAATGCAGCATTGTGCACTCAGCTGTACTCCCGCAAGCTATCACATGCCGGGGTCAAATCAATGCCTTACCACACAGCCACCAGAGCAGTCACTGGGCTGAGCACGGGCCGTAGCAGCATCCCTATGCCAAATATTTCTAGGATGAGCAGCACATAGCCACAGAAGCCGACTGCAATGCTGACGCGGAACACACCCAAGAACCAGCGGTACACCTGCAGCATGGCAGCTCCGAGACTAGCATCAGTCACCTGACAGGGGTCATGCGAGTGACAGCTCAGCTGCAGACAGGGGACCTGTCCATGGGGGCAGGGCGTCGCACACAGCTGCATGCGTATGGAGGTCTGCTGCTACGGGTTTGGAGTACCCATATGCAGTCGTGCCGGTCTTCTCAGCCAAACCCCGGGCGCCCTGCCATCAGACAAACACATTCATAGCATTTCCGAGCGTGGGCAACAGTTTGATGCCCCATGGGCAACAACCAACGCTTTCTCAGGCCTGCCCCAGCTGTTACTGGCCTAGGCAACTGACCAGAGGCAAAGACTTATCCAAATGCCCATTATCTTGCAATGATGCCTACCTTTTTGGGTAGGGTTTTGTCCAACTTCTTAAATGAGCAGGCATAGAGGTAGTAAAGCGTCACCGAGCTGTACAATACCCACACCTGCACCAACATTCAAAACATGACCACGTGGATCCCACAAAACAAAATCTCAGAAAGCCTCAGGCAACATGAGCCATATTAGATCGACATAAGGCATAACATATCGACATTAGCGAGTGCTAAACATAACGCAGCAGATGAGTCGCCGACACCTTCTGGAGGCACTCAAGAAGCAGGCTTAATGTACAGCGTTTTGTGTACAAGCATTACCCCGAGGTCCTGCCACCATAAGAAGCCACCCACCGCTATGAAGCGCCAGAAGCCCAGATGCAGGCAGATAACAGGGGGGATCAGCCAGAGCCCCAGCAGGGTGACCTGCAGCAAGCATGCAAAATTAAATGGACCCTGCCCTGGACGGAGCAGAGCCTGCTGCAGCTAAGTAGCGTGTATAAGGGTGGGTCCCGTGCAAGCCTTGAGGAAAGCATGAGCGTTGCGGATGGGACTGCTTACGAGCTCATAACTGCGCCGGTGTTTCTTGCGCCAGAGGACTAGGCCACTTTGTGCAAAGAACAAGCAAAACTGCAGGGCACAAAGGAAGTGGGGCAGTTGCCTCAGGCAGGTGCTTGGCGGAACAGAGCACCCAAAATTGCGATATTGATTTGAGCATGGGCATCAAGGATTGATTCAAAACACCCATCACTCACCAGCACCAGGTAGAACACTAGCAGAGCATGTTTCAGCTCCTCCTCCTCCTCGTGACGGCGCTCTAGCCACTCCTCCCTGGTGAGGTTGCCATAGCGCCGCAAGGTCGCGTTGTGAGTGGCATTAAGACTAAAAACCCCGCTAGAATTCCAGCTGGGTCCGCCATCTGTCATGGCCCTCCTCGATGAAGTGCGCAGAAAACTGTGTACTTGCCAATGTTGTAAGAGTAACTTGTAAACTGCCTGCAAGCGATCGACCAGGACCTTTCTGACTAGCGAGGGCAGCATGCACGGCATGAGAGGCTTTCCAATGGGTTTGTCAGGGCAGCCCAACGCACAGTGGCGCACATAATCTTCGCACTGCTATTTTAGAATTGCAATTGTGTTGAAGGCGCAGGGATATTCCTCCCACAATTTCTGGCATGTCTGGCATTCTCCGTACCCAGCCTCTTCTATACAGGTCGTCTTTGCAGAAGCTTCCTCAGTCGCACTTCCTTGGGGCACGCCGTTGGAACAGCACACTGCAAGTCCCTTGCGCTAGGCGAACGAGCGCCAGGAGCAAGTCCCCTCTAGCAGGCTCTCCACTACAGGTCTCAGCAGCAGCCGGTGCCATGCTGAGTAAGGAGGTGACTCCACAGGTGACAGCATCGCCAACCACTTGGAACCAGGCTTTGCTGGCGCTGATGCCCACTGCTACGGGTGAGGTTGAGCTGGCTTCACCTACCTCCTGCGTTGTCGTGCAGTGAGAAAAAGGACTGTCCATGCCCTTGATGTTGCTGTTTTTAAGACAGTCTGTGTGAGACTTATAGCTTCCTGACCACGTCCTGAATGACCTTATTGCTGGTTTCCCTTGCAGCTCCTTACAGGATCCCCCTGCTGCTGAGCAATGGCCACGTGGAGACTATCTATGCTGCCAAGTTCCGCAAGAAGCCTCATTTAATGTACAACAGAGAGATTCTGCACATGCCAGATGGCGGCTGTGTGTGCTTGGATACTGAAGAGCTGCCAGCAGTGAAGGTCAGCACAGGTTTCAAGCCATGAGCGGCGTGTCCTACATTGCCTTGGAAAGTTGTACTGAACTTCTCAATGTTTGTGGCATAATATTTCTTAGCTGCAAACCGTCTGGGGTGAGATTACCACACATATGGTCATACTGGGAGGGTGGCAACTGTAAGGATCTGCCTCTCTTTGCCATGTTGCAGCAACTTCCGCCCGACGCACCCGTCGTCATTTTGCTGCCAGGGCTGACTGGAGGGTCGGAGGACTCTTATGTGCAACATGCTGTGCGGCACGCGCGGGATGCGGGCATCAGGGCAGTGGTGTTCAACAGCAGGGGCACCAGCGACAGCCCTGTGACAACTGCGCAGTTCTACTCAGCTTCTTTCACTGAGGACATGAGGTGGGTTTTTTAAACGGACCGCAGAAGAGTTGTAGGAAACACAGATGCGCCAGAGGTGCTCAGCAGCCGACAGACCAGCAGTGGCCTTGTAATGGCTGCTTGTTTCTCACTTGTGCTCTGTTTGTTGAGGGAGGGCAACATGCAGGCTGCCGCTGAGAGAGCCAGTGTGTTCATATGTGCCCTTCCTTTAGTGGTTGTGGGGAGCTCCTGGAACATCTTTTGCCCAGATTTCTGGCAGTAGGATAAGATGTGATTTATTTTTAAGAGGTCGTCTGACACGTGGTCCAGTCCCATGTGTGCTTCATGCAGGAACGTAGTGGCCCACGTGCGTTCCAAGTATCCTTCAAGCCTGCTCTTTGCTGCCGGGTGGAGCCTGGGTGCCAACGTGCTCACAAGATACCTTGGGGAGGAGGGGGATCGGACTCCCATCAGTGCAGCCGCAGCGCTCTGCAATCCTTTCAATTTGGTGAGCGGGCCCGCAGGAGCGCAAGATGCCCGTACAGGAATGCAGGCGCCGGGGGATCAATGTATTCGGAGATTCCCCTGCTCTTCTTGCGCCTCAAAGCAGGCCTGGCAAGCTTTCCAGCGTGGCGGAGGCACACTTTGCCTGTGCAGGTTGGAGATTGGCTGCGCAGTGTCCAGCGCTTTGCCTGCAGGTGTGTTGTCAGCCCTCAACGGAGACGGCCCAGCATGTTAACAAGAAAGTCTTCCTGCCTGCTGCAGCCCATGGCAGACCGGAACTTCCAGTCTGGCTTCAACAACATATACAACTGGAACCTGGGGTTCTCGCTGCGCCGGATCTACCGCAAGCATCACCACCTGTTCGTTGAAGCCGCACAAAGGGGAGAGAAGCGTAAGTGCACCACCCAGTGCAGCTTGGGTGCCCGGCATAGCGTCGATGCACAAGAGTACATGCTGGGGCTTTGCTGCCATGTGTGTGAGTATATTCCGTGGTGAGTCATACAGGCCTATCCTATGATGGGGGTTCTACATAGCAGTTGCAAGTGTATGACTTACTATCTTATCTATCTGTTTCTAGCCCGACCCCCCCCCCCCCCCCTCCCCCCCTCCCCTGCAGCTGTCCCATTGACCGGGGCCTGCATGTCAGCTCCTGTGACCTAGCCCTCTTTTCCCACTAATTCCAGGAGTGTGTGTATCTAGGTCCATGATCTCCTTGCTGTGCAGCTTTCAAGCCGGATGTGGCCTACAATGTGAGCACCATCCGCGACTTTGATGATGCCATCACCCGGGTGGCGTTTGACTGGCCTTCAGTTGACGCCTACTATGCCGGCAGCAGCAGCGCGGACGTGGTGGACAGGATAGCCATTCCTTTCCTAGCAGTGCAGGTATGAGTCTTCACGGAAAGTGCACATGATGTATGAAGCAGTGCCGGTGACTCTGTAAGGAAAGAGCACTAGGGTTGGAAGCAGTGCAGGGTATGACTCACCAAGGGAGGAGCGCTAGCGTTGTGAGGTACATGGTTGTTGTTGGCCCTGGGTTAGTGTGTCCATGCTGTACGGGTGGTCGTAGCCAGGGAAGCTATCCCGCATCTGTCACAAGAGCAAGTTCCCCTGGAGCAGAAAAGTCGTGGTGTGATGCCTCCTGCTGGGACAGCGTGTGAGAGCTGTATGCTAGGAGGGGCCCTGCAGTGACTTGTGGGGCAGGGAGGGCATCAACCAAGCCTCACTGGCAGCCTAGCAGGCATCGTTACCTGCTTCTGAGCAAACTTGCACTGTATAGTTCGGTCGCCCTGCTGCACTGCTCATTGTTGGTGGCCCCTGCACATGAAGAGTGCTGTCTGTCAAAATCTCCATTGTCCATGAGTTGTAAGCTGGACAGTCACGGCATGGCATGGCTCAGTGTTGCAACCCTTAGCAGTAGGTTGGCCATGTCCCTACGTGTGCTGAGTGTGGTGCGCGCGCAGGCTGCCGACGACCCCATTGCCCCCAAGGAGGCCATCCCTTTCAAGGCGCTGGAAGAGAACCCCAACTGCCTGCTGGTGCTGACGCCCACGGGTGGCCATTTGGGGTGGTGCTCTGGCAAGGATGGCACCACAGGTGGGTGGGCTTTGGCTACCTACCTGCTTGTTGGGCATTTGCATCCTATATCTGCTGCCGGCCCTGCAGAACCGGTATGCAGCATGGCTTCCCTGGTGGTTAGCAAGCTGCTGCCGGTGATGTGGTCTTTTGACATCCGTGGGACCCTGCTGCACAGACCGTTTGCAGCATTTGCCCCTCACGGTTCTTGATTTTCACAAGGCCTCTGCTGTGCCCTTCTGCCATCACACACATCGCTGGGACTGACTGGCGGCTCGCAGCGGCTTGTGAGGGCATGGCAGCTGCTAGGTCATCCCTTTGTTCCCGTCCTGCCTTCAGCCTGAAATCACGGGGAGTGACTGTTTGTCCCTCCGCAGGAGCACCTTGGACGGACTGGCTGCTCGTTGAGTACTTCACGGGGGTGCGGCAGCTGCTAGGGCAGCCGGAAACTCGTGGCAAGCGGTTACCCCAGGGCGCGGTGCGCCCGCCGACGCCAGAGCCGGCGGGGTTGTATAGTGAGGGCTCGACATCACATCAGGCACCCTGAAATGGGGAAATTGCAGCTTTTCAAGGCACACCAGAGCCGGTGGGGTTGGTCTCGGGAGGATAACAGGTTGCCCAAGGCATCAGTGTGACAGCCAGGCAGTGCAAGTGGAGGATGCATTGATAAGGCAGCTCGGTTGTTTGCAAAGGCGGCAGCAGGTTGACAGACCGATCTAAGCAGCGCTGTATGCAGACCTAGTCCGACCATTTGATTGTCAATGGCATGCATAGTACTCAATCCTGCAATTGTTTTTGTCAAGCTCTTGTTTCCAGCAAGGGGCTCATCACTTAAAGGTGGTGTGCCTCCCGCCTTGCTATTGTCTGTTGTGTTTCTGCACTGCCCGGACCCCGTTGATGACCCCAAACGGGGTGACTGGTAGCCACTTTATGCTGCTGGGCTGTCAAGCTTGTTGCTGTCAGAAGGGACTGGGTACGTACTCATCTGCCTCTTGGTGCCAAGGATCAAACGACAGCAGGCTGGCGATACCAAGCAGGCCCTTCAGGACTTGCTCAGTTTGCCCTGTTCTGCTTGACCTGCCACTGCGTGGGAGGCTTGTCTACTTCGTTTTATATGCTTCAGGCTATACCTTCTCATGCAAAGGTATGGTAAGGGGGGCTCCTCCTCCTGTAATCTGATGTAAGCTCAGTGCCATGCCCTGTCTGACTGGGGGGGGTTACAGAGCCATTAGCGTACGTGCCATGCCCTGACTGAGGGGGGTTACAAAGCCATTAGCTTACGCGCATTTTGCACGCTTGACACGCTTGTGCCATGCCCTGTCCAAGCTTTCCCGCCTTCCTGGCGCCCACTGAAACCCACCAAGAATCACACAGGCTGAAGAATAAAAGGTAAGAACGACCTCACCGGTTGTCCCCTAGGGGCTGCCTTGGTCACACACAAGACTTGCGAATGAGTCATGTTGCGATCAAGGTTGCTACCGCTGTGTAGAACTGCCAGCATAGCTTCCAAAGCACCGGCAGATTCATGGCTGGGTTTGGGGCCAGGAGGGCTTGCAGCCTGCGCTGCCATCAGTCAGCACTGGCTCCAAGGCGGCCTCCCTCCAGATGCCTACGGCGCACCCAAGCAGCTGACCAGCTTCAGGAGCTACCAAACGCTACCATGCCTAACCCTGGCCTCCATCAACCCAGGCAAGCCAGCGTGCTTGGCTAGCAGCGCGTGCAGAGTCAGTGTTGACTGCAACAGCAGCAGCCTAAGGGTTGCCTTGGAGCAGCGCCGCTGGTTTGCGGCTAGGGACCCCACAGCGGTGCGGCGGTTGCGCGCTGCCAGTGCAAGGCCCAGGCCAAGGGCCCAGCCCGCCGTCAGCCCAGACACCTCGGAAAAGCTGCACGAGTGGCAGGAGCTGCCGCCGGCAGAAAATGAGGGCAAGGAGGTAGTTGTGCCCCTGGAGCGACCTGCATCCGAGGTGCAAGTGGCGTCTGTGGTGGGCCATCAAGCCCTCATTGTGACACGCCCTATTGAGTGGTGAGCAGGACTGGGGGGCGAGGTGGGCCGATGTTTGTGCGCATCCTGGGGGCAATGGGACAGGCGATAACCCTTCAGCTACACAGAGTTGGACAGTGGTTCTTGCAACTGGACGGGGACTCCCATGGTTGCTTAGATAAGCTGGTGATGTCAGTGCCATCCGCTGCATAGTTACAGTGTGGACATGTTTGCTCTCAAGCATGCGGGCAGCCACTGTTATGACGCTTAGTTTTGCTGCCCCCCACCAGGGCCACCCAGTCTGGCATTGCTATTGCTATTGTGAAGCAAGTGCACTCTAACTGCGTTCCAGCATGAGTAAGCGCCATCAGCGTCATTGACGGCCTCCTGCAGGGGGACAGTACTGCTGCGGTACTAGCGTACGATCCTGCAAGTAGCATGGCTGTGCAGGGCACGGTATAGCTGCGGTACTAGCGCATGATCCCTGCAAGTAGCGTGGATGTGCAGGGGCACGGTGCTTCTAGGTTACGAGCAGGCTAACCGCTACACCGTCCTTGACGAGACAGGGGCGGTGGTTGCGCAGCTGGCCGAGGATGAGGGGTCGCTGGGCCGCTTCATCGGCCGCCAGATGCTGCGAACGAGGCGCCCCTTCACGGCCACAGTCTTCAGCCCTGACGGTAAGCAGTGCCGCCGCATTGTTTGGTCTATCGTGGAGGCGTGCCTATGCAGAGCCGGAGCTGGGCCTGTGCTTTCAGTGGTTTACACCTTGCATAGGGTATAGATTGGAGATAAGCTGTTGTAAGCTGAAGGCCAGGCAGGCAAGGCCTACTGTCAGCAGGCAATTTTTTCGCTGCATGCGGCACCGTTTTGCACCTTCTGCAGCCAGGTGGCTTGACTAGTATGTGGCAGGTAATCTTCCATGCAGGCACACAGGTCATCTTCCGTCTTCGGCGGCCTTTCTATTTCATCAACAGCACCATTTTCATTGAGGATGGACAGGGGGAGGTGGTGGGGGAGGTGCACCAGCGGTGGCACCTGTGGAGAAGGAACTATGACTTGTACATGGGTGAGTCAGCTCCTGTCACATTGCCTAGATGAGAACCGGTGAGAGGTGGTGGGGCCATGCCTCCTGCATGGGGTGTGGTGGGTGGCCTGGAAGGAGGTGCGCCATTTGGTATTATTGCGCCTTATGTCTGTGAATCCGCAAAAAACTATTTTGTGTCTGTGAGCTCCGAGCTCCGAGTGAGTCACTGCATGGGTGAATAGGTAGCCCACCAACTGCGGCATTAAAAGGACATGGACTGTAGGTGGGTGCAGGGAGCGGCGCTTGTGGGTGACACTGCTCCAACTGCATGTCACAGTGCAATCCCTCTCTCCTGCTGCAGGCCGCAGCCAGTTTGCCGAGATTAGCGGCGGCTTCCTGGCTTGGGATTTTGAGCTGAAAGATGGTCAGGGGAACACGCTGGCGCTGATTGACCGCAATTTCTCAGGTACTGCCGTGGTGGTGGCGGCAGGTGGTGGGAACCACCCCCTGACAGCTGCCCGGGTCAGAGGCAAAGGGGGTGAAGGGGTCATACTCCCACTCTGCTTTCAGAAATGAAGCATCAATCTGTCAGGTTCAACCATTTGGGCGGGGTAGTGCTTGCATGCATAACTGCAGCAGGGTTACGCACTTCCTCACCAGAAGCCAGAGTTGTGCTAGCTCAGAGAGTATCAACCTACCAACTGCTCTCCTGAGCAAAGCCATCGCAGCGGAATGTCTGGCAGCTGACCAATGGCCAGTTACTTTAGTGTGTGGAGAAGGTGCTTGTGCTACTACCAATGAGACGGGCATCGAGATGCAATTGAAGCCTTTAGGCATTGCGCGCTGGAAGTACGGTGGAAGAGGCAAGGGACCACTAGGGTGCTTGCTTCCCGCCGTGCAGGCTTTGGCAAGGAGATTTTCACGGATGCGGGCAAGTATGTCATTCACTTTGGCAGCAAACCGGAGGAGGCGGCACAGCAGCTGGCGACCACGATTCATGTGAGTCGAAGTAGCATGCCTCTGGTTAAGTAAGCTCTAGCTACCTACTGAGAACTGTTTTTTGTGACCTTTGACGCGGGGAGGTATCTGTCACCATTGCCAGATGAGATATTGAGTGGGTAGCCTGCCACATGGCAAGCAAACAGCAACATAGTGTCCAAAGTGACTGTGCTGTGATCGTCCTGAAGCTTGGAACAAGGGGGCTGCTAGCCATTCTTGGTTGCAGGCTCAGCACCCAGACAAGCCTGCGCCTCCTGTCACTGCTCTGGCCCGCATGACGACCGAGGTGCAGGTGAATCCATTCCCTGGGTATAAATGGATGGGCGGTTGTAACGGAGTAACTTTGGGGTGGGCTTCTTGAAGCATGATGCCGTGGCAGAAGGGAGTAGTGATCCAGCACACCTTTAATGGTGTGGTGGCTGTGTTGCTGGCTGTGTCGGCTGAACTGCTGCTTTTGCCTGTTCTGATTATGCTGCCTAGAATGTCAGGCATGTCATTCTCCTCTCCAGGTCATCCCCACATCCAGAGGGAACCAGCTAGTGGTGCACCGGCCGCTGGCGCTGTCAGAGCGGATGATCGCACTGGCAGCCGCAATAAGCATCGACTATGGTGAGCGCTGGTAGCAGCCTGGGTTGAGCTTCCGCTTCAAAGTTTGACAAGATTGGGACAGATCCGACAGGGTGGTGGGAGCTGGAAGGCTGTCCGTATGAGGGCTGGTGTGTGTAGACAATTGGGTCAAGAGTTGAGTGCAGGCATAGGTTGAGTACCTCACCAGGCAGCTGGGCTTCCCTTGCCAACAACTGACACTCCATGCTGTGCAACTGAGCACTATGCTCACCAGTCTAGCTGGAAAGGCTCACAGCCTCTGTTCTGTACGCTGGGACTCACCCATGTATCCATGCAGACACTGTAGTATCGTGTCCCATACCCACGCCCCATACCCCTGCTTGCAGACTACTTCTCGCGGCACTCGTATGGCAATGGTGTGCTCTCGCCCTTCATTCACCCGCCAATCATACCTTTCCCGGTGCCCATGGGCGGGGGTGCGGCTGAGGAGGCAGCGGGCGCTGCCGCGGGCGAGGCAGCGGGCACAGCAGGGGCGGCAGGCGCAGCAGACGCGGCGGGAGCCGCAGCAGGCGGCCCGGGCGACACATCCGTGGCAAGTCCTGAGCCTCCGCCCTACAGCGGCGAGGAGGCACCGCTAGAGCGGGACCTTGGCGGCGATGACTGGCGTGGGGACAGCTGGGAAGGGGATCAGGTGAGGGACTCCTTACGCTGCCCTGGCAGTTCTTTTGCTCATCTACTGTTCTATGTTACGGATGCCCGCAGCCACCCACCTCTCTGGCATTGCCAGGAATCCACCCTGACTTTGTCTGGCGCCGTGTGCATCCAGAGCTTGCATGCTTGTAAGGGAGATGCCCCGCCCTGTCTGTGGCCTGTCCGCTCAAGGCGCTTCTCCTTTACGTCAAGTCAGGATGCCAGCAGCCCCTGCACTGTATGCAATGAATGCCCATCTTTATAGAGGTGTCCAGCAACACCAAACACACAAATATGGCTTTAAGCGAAGTATCAAGTATACAGCCTTGCTCGTAAGTTGGGAAAGAGCTACCATTGGGAGTAGCGTGGGGTCTGCCCCCTTAAATTTGAAGGCTTACTGCCTGGCTAACTGTAGGACGATGGCGGGCACGACGGCGGGGATGGTGATGGCGGCGCTGGACTGTTTGACACCCTGCGAGACTTCTTTGGGGAGTGAGCTACCTACAGCGCTACCGGACTCAGCCTGGCAGGATCGCTGGCCTTGTTGTGTTGTCTTGTGTACTCTGTCACTTGCTGCTTGGTGCTTGAACATATCGCTACTCTCATGCTCGGTTGGCCAGTGCTGGCAATGTGGCCTGCCTTCACCGGGCTGGCTTTGGTTGTCCGTGTGGACAGCAGCCTTGTGCAGCGCAGCTGTGACCCACTTAGTGGCATGACTGATGAGCGATGCCTGTCAAACTCCTTCCAGTGCTCTCGTTCACTCCTCCAACGAAGTGTGTGTTGGGGCGGCACAAGCGTCTCTTACAGCCTTATCCGATACTCAGCAGACGCCGGGGGAGCGTCCCGGGAAGATATCGGACTTCTGACATGGATCTCCCTTGTCTGTCAGGCTGACAGTCAGCATTCATACGCCCCGGGCTCCCGCGGGAGCGCGCAGTGGAGCGAGCTGCGCGCAGAGAGACGTCACCATAGCACCACAGCACGCGTGGGAGTGCGTGGGCCGCATGATTCCGCAAGTGCCTTTCGTTCATCTTCTGGAAAGCAGAAGCGCTTGATAACCCCGTCAGCCAAGATACTGGTGCCGGGCTAGAAGTTTTTCCCGTCGCCCGTCGTTTGCATTGCTTCTTTTCATCAAGCCCCGTTGGAGGTGGCCGGATAGCCTACGCTGCCGTACCAGCATTGCTTTTGATCACACGGCCCAGTGGGCCCTCGCAAGCGCGCTCACGTTTGGCAGACCGGCTGGCAGCAGCATGCTGCCCCAGCTACGCTACCGTGATGAAGCAGCACCCACCAAACGCAGCAAGGTGCAGCTCCTTTGCCAGCTGGCGCAGCAGTGCCTGGCACCGAACCAGGCTGTCACTGAGGACCAGGTGGACCTGCTCAGGCTGTCCATAGGTCAGTTTGCACCATGGCAGAGTTAGCAGCACTTGCGTTGCCCTCATGCCGGTACCAGGTCTGGCAGCACGGCAGGCACACCACTGCTTGGCGCTGGTGCCTGGCCACCACTATCAGTGGGGTTTGGCATGGCGCAGCCCCAGTGGGTACCATTGTGCACCACATGAGCAGCGTGCCAGATGGCGATCAACTTCAAGCAGGTGGCAGGTGCCGGCGGCAGGCAAAGCTGCCTGGCCTGCTGGGGGAAGTCCCTTGCCGTTAGGTGTGTCCAGAGCGGCACTCACAGGGTCTGCTGTCCTGCTTTTTTCATTTGCAGGTGCGGTGCCACTGTCTGAGCTGTGCCTAGAGCGCAGCGAGCAGTGCCCCTTGCCGGACCCCAGCCGACCCAAGGCGATTGGCCACCACATGGACTGGCACACAGATGCCCAGGCGGCGGAGCAGCTGAAGGGGCACAGCCGGCATGCCCCCATTGTCAGGTGGGGAGCCGGCGCTGCAGGTCTTCGTTAACAAGTGCGGGAACAGAGGGAGGGCATTGACGGCGACCGTCTAGTGGCTCGCGCACGAGCCTGGCTGTTCGCCCAGGCCCCACCTGCGTTTGCATATGCCCCACTTAAGCGTGGCTGGTTGCCTGGCCGCACCCTGAAGGCTTGCTGAGAGCTGCCTAGGGTGCTGACGGCATGCAGCTGGACGCGACCGCCAATCACATACCTCCACATCTTTGAGGACTCCACAATATCGCTGGGCGTCTTCTGCCTACCGGCGCTGTCACAGATCCCCCTGCACGACCACCCAGGCATGACTGTGTTCACTAGGTGCGTGGGCTTCTGGAGTGCTTTCGCTTTGTGCAAGTGATAGTACCTTCTATTAAGAGCCAGGGGGCAACATCTGGGTAGGCTGCGAGGGAATGGCAGCTCAAAGACCACCTGAGACATGTAGGTTCTTCACATGGTGAGGTGCTGGTGTGGGTGATGATTATCTGCATGCTGGCCGTTTCCTGCATCACCAGGCGATCTACAACAGGTGGGTGCTGGTGCGAGGTGGCCACTGCACATACGAACATGCGTGGTTAGGTTGCATTAGCAAGTCGTGCGTGTGTGACAAAGCAAAGGAGTAGTGCTGACGCAAGGCAGAGGAGAGATACCATTGTACAGCCAGAGTGGATCTAAAGGCATAGTATTGAAAAGCCAAATGCATTTGGGAGAGCCTATCCACATAGTGCAAGTTGGCGCTTGGGTTCGTGCACTAATGCAGGGTGCTATATGGCCAGGTGCATTACATGGCTTATGACTGGGAGGACCCCAGTCACCCGGCTGACTTTGACTGCCCCGCCCACGCCCGCCTGGTCAAGGATAGAACCTTCAGCGCCCCGGACGACCCAACCGTCCTGTTCCCCAGGGCGAACGGCAACCTGCATCAGCTGACAGCGCTGACAGACTGCGCTGTGCTGTCGCTGCTGTGCCCGCCATACAACCCATCGCAGGGTGAGTGCCATTTGTTAGGGTTATGACTGCTGATGAGGCCCTCAAGGAGCCTAGCTTTCAGGCGTCATTGTCCTTATTGCTGCCTGACTGGGCTGCATTGACCACTGCCACGTGCCCCTAACTGCCCCTCTCTCTCTGTCTTCCTGCATACATGTCGTGTACCCATGCCCAATCAGTGGCATTTGCCTTCTGAAGGGCGGGACTGCCACTACTACAAGGCCCTGGAGACAAGGGAGGGGGAGCTCGAGCCTGGGGAGGTGCTACTGGAGGAGCGTGATCCCCCCAGGGACTTTTACATAGGTGCGTGCCACCCGAGCTGTGCACACCCTGTGCTTGTGACGCCATCAGGCGTGTCTCCCACGCTGCTTGGCTGGTCAGGGGATGAGGTAAGGATGAGGTGCTTGCCCTGGAAGGGGTGCATGCCGGTCACGCAGAACATGAGCACTGGAGCCGTCCCTCCCCATGCCTGCATGCCCAAGGACCCATTCTAGGGCTGAATAAACAGTGGTTTTTGGTCGTTAGTTCACCGCACTGCAGGAATTATAAAGAGGCTTTAGGGTCAAGGTCACTGCATGTACGCAGTATGGATTACTTAGAGCAAAAGGACGCTAACCAAAGGTCCTGACAGAAGTCCCGCCTTGACCATGTGCAGGCTGCGGCAAGTACCGGGGCGTGGTACCCGCTGCGCGCGGCCGCCCTCCCTCTCCCACCACCCCGCTGCTGCCCTCCTGCCCGTCCGCCGACTCCTATGCTGGGTCCCCACAGCTAGGGGCAGCCTGCAGCCTGGCAACTGCAGCGGCAGCCGCTGTGGCGGCAGCCGAGAAGGCCAGGGGTGACAGCGCCGGGGCAGCCAAGCGGCGGCAGCCCTGTCCAGACTCTATCCCCATCCCGCAGAGCTTCATTTGATCAGTCGGGCCCTGTCCAGACTCTATCCCCATCACGCAGAGCTTTTTCGTCTCAGTCAGGCCTGCGGATGGGTTGTCAGCATGGGAGTTGCTCTTGGAGTGGGCCATTTTGGGACACCCGTCCTGGCAGGGAGTGGCGCTGCACTGTCGAAGGCCACTCACCAACACAGACGGCTCTTCCGGTGGGTTGAGCATCGCAATCGCAAGCAGAAGCAGAGTTGAGAAGCTGGAGTGGTCAGTGTTTGGGGTGGAGCTCCGCTAAGCGCTTACGAAGGGGTGTTTATTTGACTGTCAGTCAGCTTAATGGTTCCTTGCTAAGTGATGAGTGCGCTTTGTGGTTCCCGCAGCATGACATATGTGTGCCTCCAGGCTTGGAGTTGGAGTTGTAGCGACAATTTCAACCCTTGCTGTACCTTGTGTGTGGTAAGTTCAGAGCAACCGTGGGTCAGCGACTCCGAAGCTGTTGTTCATAAACAGTGAAGGTTCATTCAGGATAGCGTCGATGCTTACAAGTCTATTGTCTTCGTTCCCTAGCACGTGCGGTGCCCTTGTCCAAGTTTTGCCTACAGCGCGGGCAGCAGTGCTCCCTGCCGGACCCAGTTGTAAGTGTACAAAAGCGGTGCTTGCTGGCTTTGTCCCTGTATCCGGTGGTCGTCTTGGCTAGTGGTTTTCACTGGCTAGTCATTTTTCATCTTGCCTGATTTGGCTAGCCCCGGCTACAATGGCTACAGTGCAAGTGTGTATATGCATGCTGGGAAGGTGGTGTGCCAATGCTGTCAATGGTCGTTTGCCTTCTGCCCTGCTTGCTTCTTTGCAGTTCGCTTTGTTTAGCCTTTCCCTTGTTGTCAAGCTTTTGCGCACCACAATTTCATTCACTATCGCATTTGGGTGACTGCAGCCCGAGCATGCCCGTGGGGAGACACTTACCCCTCATGATATACAAAAGACTAGGTCGTTCTTGCCATTTTGTGTTGTCCATACATGGCCTACTCTGGTTGCCTTCCCTGATGGTATGCTGGCTGAGGGCTTTTGCCTCCCATGCATTCAACACTGCCTTGCTTCCTATTGCGGTGCTTGTAGTCGTATCTTCACCCAGCAATTGGTTGCTTCTAGCTGGATAATTGCACACTAGCATGAGGTGCTTGCCAAGTGGCCACCAATGCTGGCGTTATCCCTACGCTTTGCACTCCTAGGCTAGTCTAGTCTAACAGCGTACCGCCACCTGACCATGCTGCCGTGAGTCCCCTAGTGACTACGCTTCACACTGGCACCCTTGCAGAATTGCTGTCAGGCTGGCCGTTGCTAAGTCCAGAATTTGTAAGCTATTCCTCCTGCAGAGTATGTGCAGGTTCCTCAGGCTAGCCTGTCTGTGTTGGTTACACGCTGGTTGTAGCTACCAGTCTTGTAAATCCCTATTTGTCGCGAGGGGCAACAGTGGGCTCAGGCTGGAAAGCTCCTTACACCTTCCCACCCACCACCAAATCGTCCGCTTTGTCCCAGAAACGTTGAAATCGCATCCTGATGGACCCTGGCTGCTCCCCCACTGAAATCTTTCATTCCAAGGGCGGGAGCGCTTCAGGCAGGGCGCGTCCGCTCAGTACCACAGCATCCTGTGCCAGCTATTCAGCATCCCGCCAGCCAGCAGCCAAAGGCCTGACATAGTGGATCAAATATTCTGGCACGATAACTGTCACTGTCTCAGTGACCTACCAAATTTATTTTCAGCATTTGCGGATCTAGTCCCGTCAGGGCTAATTCATAATAAGTCTAGGACGTCATTAGGTCATCCTGTAAGGCAGTCCTTGGGTGACCCGATTCGCGGAACCGGCCATCAGCTTCGTGTTGCTGTTTTCGACTTCGCAAAACATCCGTGTCGCCGGCATCATCATCATGGCCTCACCGTCCACTGCTCCTCGTGAGTTTGCGCTATTCACCCAGGCCGCTCCCAACGGCAGCATCAACAACGAGGTGCGCGAAATCTGGTCTTGCGTTGGTTTTGGGCGCGGACAGGTGGCATCAAGTGAGCACTTGATCAAGTGAGCACTGCCAAATGGCTCCCTCTCTTTGCAAGGCTTTCTGGACAGTCGCTGAGGACGTTGTCCTGCTGTTTGCAGGCGCTGAAGACCATCCTTGCCGAGTACGGCAGTGCCCCTGCACCTGAGGGTAAGTGGCCATAGGCCCAGGCTTGACCGCACCAGGCTGAAGGCAAAACAGGAGGGACTGCAATTTCGGTCTGGGTAGACGAGCTCAGCTGTGTGAACGGGTTCTCCGCGATTGGTAGGGGTAGGGCGTCATCTTGGCCGGGGCCAGCTGCATTCATTATACTCCAGGGGTTCACCCTCTACGGTAGCCCGGTGTGTGTCAGCCCCTCTGCTGTATCGCCTGGGCAACCCGGCTAAGAATCGTCTACCCATCAGCCCTACCATGCTTGATGCAGTACTGAGTCCTGCTTCAGACAATTAATCATTCTTGCTTCTGACCTGTTCTGTGCCTATTACATTTTCAGACAACCACTGTAAAACAAGATATCCTCATTTGCACAATCTGGCAGCACGGTGTGTTGCACTTGCAGGTGCGGTCGACTTTGCAGCCGTGGCCCCTGCGCTAAAGAAGGAGCAGACCCACCACCCCGAGGGCGACGGTAACTGCCTTGGCTTTGCGGCGTTGGACAGCAAGGTGTGCTGGTGCCTCACCTCTTCACCCGCAAGTCGTTGGGCCCTGATGACATCCGCATCCAGATCACCCACTGCGGCATCTGCCACAGGTGCGCTACACAAAGAGCACACACACCATGAGGGCCATCCAGCAGCCTGCTAGGTCGCACTAGGCAGCATCGCTATAGGCATCAGGCCACCTGGCTACCTGCCATTGTCACTGCCGTATCAGGCCCTTGGATGCTCTCCAGATGTTGTAGTGTGTCGTTTACCTTATCCACGTTTCCACACTTCCCATGCCGCCGGCACAACTGCCTGCCAGCGACTTAACTGCTGCTGCAGTGACCTGCACCAGATCAAGAACGAGTGGTTCAACAGCAAGTACCCCATGGTGCCTGGCCACGAGATTGTGGGCATCGTGACAGAAGTGGGCGATAACGTGACTGACTTCAAGGCAAGCAATGTCGTCCACACCCATGTCGTCTCCTCAGGTTGCGCAATGTCCCAAGCCTTGCCTTGCTTACACTTCGAGTGCCAAAAGCTGCCTGCCAGTGATTGATGTGAAGGCTGCAAAAATCGAAGTCTGTTGTAACTTGTTATCAGGTACTGGGCTGAAAGTGGAAAGAAGCTGTGGCATACCAAGTCGTGACAAGCAGGCTTGCAGGTGCAGCTCTGGCGTTCCTGGTGATACAGTGTCAAGGGCCTAGCAGAAAGCGAATTTGGGCAGGCAGGCAAGGACATCTAGTTCTTGAGCAGAAGGCTGAACTTGACAAATGCTGGTGCAGGTTGGCGATCGCGCCGGCATTGGCTGCATGATTGACTCCTGCCAGCAGTGCGAGCAGTGCAAGGAGCATTTGGAGCAGCATTGCTCAGGCGGCGGCTCAATCTCTACCTACAATGCTACCTACCCAGACGGCACCCTCACCCAGGGAGGCTACTCTACGCACTATGTGGTCAGCAAGAAGTGAGTGGATGGCTATCTACTTGGCCTGTTGAAGCTTGCAGAACTGGACTAGGTTGCTGCCAGTGGTAGCATTCTTCTTCTGCAAGGCTTCTGCAAGGCCACTCCCGAGCAT
>BBXU01002692.1:0-50885 GCA_001598975.1 Parachlorella kessleri
AATGCTTAGTCAGTCAGCAGATGCCAGGCGCGACATGGCAGGGAAAGCAGTAGCCAGTCAGCTTGGTGGGCTGGCTCAAATACCCTGCAGAAGTTTTGAAAAATAGCGAAACCTCGTCAGCATGTTGACGACAGTGCTGGCTGTGTGCAGTCTCCCAGTCTCCCTCCAGATGCACTCCCAACCTCCCACCCCCTGATAGAACCTCCCACTAAAGCCCTGCCCCTGCCCATCCCACCATCTCTTCTCGGCCCCTCTGGCTTCTTCCCGCCACCCCCTGCCACTGTCAAGCCCACACCCTCGAGACCCTAACCGACCTTCTATGCCAGCAAGCGTCCCTGCCCCTCGTGCTACTTGCTTAAGTGTTGGACAGGTGACTCAGGCACACAGTGCCTCCAAAGCAGGGACGGCTACTTCGCCACGACAAGACCACAAAAGCAGCACTAGCGCAGAGGGCCCCCAGAGCGCCTCTATCAGTAAGTTTGGGCTGCCAGGGACTCACTTGTTACCCCAGTAGCCGCGGCGGACGGGGACGCAGGCCATCTTTGCAAGGATGATGGCGCCACGAATGGCGGTTGCCACCTCCTTGGCGCACTTGACGCCCAGGCCCACATGGCCGTTGAAGTCGCCAACCACGACAAAAGCCTGCAGCAGGCCAGGCATAGCGTAGGCAGCCAGACAGAAACACAGAGCAGGCTGCCTAGTGCCTGCATGCTGCCCAGCTGATTGAGCGCCATGGAACGACTGCAGAGCCGGTCGATTATGGGGCAGCATCAGTCCTGCTGGCACATCACAAAATATAAGAAGACATATACGACATGCATCTGTACACTACACAATAGGGCTCCATCAGCATCTGGGGCCAGCATGACGGGGGACTCCATGTGATTAAGGATAACCCCGGCCCTAGGATCCATAGTGCCAGGCACTCTACACAGCTGTCTACCACCATGCTGAGCTTCCGCCGCTGCTGCGCCTTACGAACCCTCGAACCTCTACAACGAGCGCTGCGCATGTCAACTCGTGCCAAACATGCTGTGCACATCCCGGCCCATCTGCTCCCCGCCACGCATACCTAGAGCTGCTCAATGGATCCTCCGCGTAGGTACTATTTCCCACGACGTACCTGGCAGTACCCATGCTGCGTACCTTGAAGCGGGTGCGCTGGCCAGCGCGGGTCTGCTTCTGCACCGGCATGATCTTCATCACCTCATCCTTCAGAGCAGAGCCCTGCGAGGCAACCAAGCTTGCGTGGGCAGGTTTGATGGGGATAACCTGTGTAAAGACCTCATGCATCGCGTGACTTGTATGTCAAAGCATGGCCCGGAGCAAATGCCAGCAGGGAGTATAGTAAGAGTGTGGATACCGTTTGTACGGCACTAAGGCCCAACTTCGCTGACACCAGCACAAATGCAGATGCTCAACGCACACCCACGGCAGCACCCCGCATGGTTACTACCTTTGGCTACACCACCAAAGGGTCGGCTGTGGTGCGGGCGCTTCGTGCATCCTCCCCCTCCACCGATGCCTGACCCAACTATGCGGGCAAGGAGCCCGTCCAACCACCCCTTCGCCTAGCCCAAGTCGCACACAGCGACCACCCTGACGTCTGTTCAAACCCAACACTGCCCTGCTGAAAGTTCTTCCACACATCCTGACCCTCCCTGGATGCCTCTCAATACTGCATCAAAACAACAAAATAACATGCTGCGCTCACCAGGAAGTAGTCCACTATCTGGTACTCCTTGACGGGCAGCGAGAAGAGGTAGATCTGCTCCAGGCTCTTGATCTTGCCCTGCAGATAGCACGTGGGACGGCCACAGGTCAATCTCCGGCCTGCCAGCATCAATCAATGTAGCATCCGGGCCCGGGCACAGCACCCCATGAAAAGTGCCAGGTTCTCAGTCCAGACTATGTTCCCTTGTGAATACTTGCTGGCGCCAGTTGTAGCGATCAGGCTCGCAACCCTGCCTGTGGCTCCTGGCTGCCCTGCCCTGCCCTGCACAGCGCAGGCTACCGGCTGTGCTAAACGCTGCAAGGGAGCCAGGCGGCCCTGGCACGCTGCTGCAGAGGCCCTGCCTCTCCGACTCCAGCTTGCGACGGCACGGAGTTTTAGGCACTGCTACCTCCCCCCAGGCCTCTCGCCCCTGCCAGGGGCGCAGCTGACCACACACCAAGCAGCTCATGCGCCAGCTGACCCAACTTCACCCATTGTGCCGCAGCTGTGACTGTACACCAATCAGCACAGGCGCCAGCTGACCCAACAGCTGCCCCTGACGTTTGGCAGCGCTGGCCGGCTGGAGTGCTGGCGGGAGGCGCCTCGCAGCTCCTTGCTTTCTTTTGCAGACGGACGCCACTCGTAATCACGGGAGGATGGACAGCAGGTGACACATAAAAGTGACCCCACTGGCTGGCCGGTGGGCAGTTTGGACTGCCCTGGCTGGCTGCTCCCCTCCTCCAGGCTCTTTTTGCTTAGTTCTGTTCACAACCAAGGCATTGTGATGGTGCTCCGTGGCACACCCCTCCACGACTGCAGAACTATCGCACTGTATCCCATCTCCGGCCGCCAGCTGCCCTCGCGCTGCACTGCTGCCTCACTGCTACCACAGCCGCGGCTGCAGGCCCATCAAGTGGCTGAGTTGGGCAGTAGCGTGCTCGTGGCGGAGCTAGCAATGCCAGGCTCTTCCTACCAAGACAAGGAAACCGGCTCATGCCCTGATGCTGCACCGTAATGCACCACATGCTGCCTTTGCCAGGTTGCCAATAAGGGGCTGAGCTCATCCACTGCTGCACACACAGCCCGTTTTCCACGCGACATGCTATTCCCAGGCCTCTTTGCCAGCTGCTACCACCGCTGCCCTGCTGCTCGCCAACACTTGCTACCAGTCGCGAGGTTGGCAATCCATGCATGCCAGCACTCTGGTCGTGGTTTAGCTGTTTCATAAATCTGCCATCTTCTAAGGTTCCTTATCCAACACCGCCAGGGCCGCCCAAACTGTATCTACCCTACTGCTGCAAGCTTCTGTCCTAGCATTTACCCCAACAGTGCATCCCAGGGGCTTGAGGTGGCGCCCAGCTGTCCTAGCTATCCTTCCCTCAATTGGCCAATAAACAGTGAGCAGTGCGCAGCTGTAGCTCACGCTTCCTGCCAGACATTAACACCACAGCCTGCAGCTACAGGCAGCGGACTGACCGCACCCGGCTTGGGTTATAGGCGTGGGACGTACTCTGGCTGCTACCTGGTCCACCAGGCCGCCCAGCTTGCCCCACACCTGCCGTCCAACTGTGCCACCGCGGGTCAATCACCTGCTGCACGAGACGGCCCAGCTTGGTAACGGGCACCCACTTCTCCTCGCCCTCGTCCTTCCTGCCGCGTCCGCGTCCACGGCCCCTGCCCCTGCCCCTGTCGTCACGGCCCCTGCCGCGGCCGCCAAAACCGCGGTCAAAGCCGCCCCTCTCACCCCTCTCTCCTCCTGCGGGTGCGGGTGGTGCGTCAGCCATGTTCTGCAGGGGGCAGGGAAGGCTCAGGAGCAAATGTCAGCCTTCTGCTAATTGCGAGCGGCTGGCACCTGGCTGGGAAAGCTGCTGCTGTTATATTGAACAGAGCCGACAGCCCTCCCAAGGCTGCTAACTGGTGGCTGCTCTTGACTCTCGCTTCAGCTACTTCGTGCTGGTGAGGTGCATAATATTGTACTTGCAGCTCCCAAGGCAGCATCCTTCGACCAAAGAGAGCCCGCCATGCAGAGTCTGCCACATGACACTTCAATCAGGTCCGACGCTTGCACTGCTGCTTCTGAATGCCTCCACTGCTCTATATCTGCTGCCTGCCGATGCACACTATCAAGCCAACACTTCGGCATGCCGGCAGCGGCGGCCTTACTCACTTGGCAATCTCCCGCAAGCCAGAGATTACCAGCAGAACACCAGGAAAGGAAAGAGGGGGTTGCAAACGGGGAGAATGAACCCACTGCGCTTACACCCTGGGACCTAGTGGGAGAGCGCCCCGCATTTTTGCAAGCTGTGAGAATTCTGGGGGTTCCAGAGCCCAAGCGCCTAAGCACTGACAAGGTCAAGGATCAAAGCCAATTATGCTCCAAGGCGCATAAAGTATCCTTGCGAACGTGTTTGGCCATGCGATAGCGGGCTTTGGTTGCGACCCGTATTTTTGGCGCAGCAGCGCAGCTTTTGAGGAATATATTGCACCCAAAGCCGTGTGCACTTCTTCGTGTTTGGGTTCAGCTGCGCATTCTTGGCCATGTCACAGTCCCGGAGGCATGTAGCAGGGCTCCTGCGCAGCTTGTTGAAGCCACTGCTCGCAACCCAGGCGGCAGGTCAATTGCAGCGTGCAAGTACGCAGCCTGAAGACTGAATTTGCAGGCATTTTACCTTTCTGCATTGTACCTTTCAGTGCCCAGCAACCGTTGCCTGGCACTGTGCAGGGCCCCAGCTGGCGCTTTCCCCAGTAGCTGGTTCCCAGGTATATAGGTACTCCCCATCAGCTGACTGTACCTTTTCTGACATTCCCCATGCGTGTGAGGCCTGCATCCGGCTGTTCACTCAAGTAGGCCAACTTGTACAATGTTGGAGAGTTGTTGCAGGCACTGACGGCCTTCGTGACCACTTCAGCAGCAGCCCACAGCGGGTGGCTCCCGCACAGGCACTCGTATGCTTCGGCACAGCAAGCACGCCCATTTGTGCATGTGGGTCGTCTTGCCATCGTTGCTTCAGACATTGGCTAGCTTCTTTGTCGGCATTGGTCTCATCGAGCTGTCTCACGGAGAGCTGTATACTTAGAGGTTGTCTTTGAAACTCAAGAGTCGCACAGTGCCGGAGACTCCTTGTTACAAAACTCCAGCTCAATGCCGTGCTCGAAATGATTTGCAACTGTGCTCTGTCGCCTTGACATTCTTTTTGTAACGAGCTTGTTGTGACAGTGTTTGTCTCTCTGTCCCCTAAGCAGGTACAAAGAGAGGTGACAGAAGCAGATCAGCAGCCACAGCAGCAGCAGCAGCAGCAGCAGCAGCAGCAGCAGCAGCAGCCTTCTGCAGGGGCTTCGCATGGCAGCGTAGACCCCTTCACCCTTGTGCGTGACGAGATAGAAACGGTGTCAGAGCGGCTGCGGCGCAGCCTGCTGACAGACATACCCTCGCTAGAAGCAGCAGCCGAGTACTTCTTTCGGTCCGGGGCGGAAGGCAAGCGCTTGCGGTCGACGGTGCTGCTGCTGCTGGCTTCGTCTTTATCGGCGGTGCCACTCCATCCCATGTACCTCACGGTAGATGAAACCCCACCGGCAGTACACCCGGCAGACGCTCGGCGCAGACAGCAGCGGTTAGCAGGTAGGGAGCGAGAGCTTATGGGGTGGGATTTCAGTAGGTTGGTTCTCAGGGCAGGGCAGGGTCTGGGAGCAGCATTTGCATGTAAGGCGAAACATGGAAATGCGAACTTGCTTGGGATGCTGAAGTGGAGGAGGTTACTACGAGGGCTCAGGGTGACGCTCTGAGGCGGGTGTGTGTTTAGGTGATATATGATTATATGCAGGAGGTGCAAGAACAGTGCAGCAACTGCTCAAGGTGCTGCCTTGCAAGCCTTTGGCCTTGACACTGTTGCTATTGGCAACGACTTGGGCAGTGACTGGGTGGCTTGCAGAGATCACGGAGCTCATACACGTCGCCAGCCTGCTGCATGACGATGTCATTGACAACGCTGACACACGGAGGGGGCTGCGTGCCTTGAACACCCTCTTTGGCAACAAGGTGGGTGACTGCAACTGGGTGGGGGGGTGGATAGGCGGGTGGCGTGTTTTCAGGAATCTGGGTACAGATAGGGCGGCTGCAGAGCTCTGTAGGCGTCCCTTATGGTGCTACTGCATTTGAAGTACAGTCCGTTGCTCTAAGGCTGCCCCGTGCTGAGTGCGACTTCCATCGTGCAAATTTAGGGCCCCTGCTCGCACCGGGGGAGGCATTACTTGCATGCTATCAGCCGCTCCTGCACTGGGCCCACCCACCCCAACACCCCTGCAGGTGGCAATTCTAGCTGGGGACTTCTTGTTAGCGAGGGCATCTGTGTCTTTGGCCTCCCTGCGCAACAATGATGTGGTCATGCTGATGTCGCAAGTGCTGGAGAACCTGGTGGCGGGGGAGATCCTGCAGGTGAGCAAGGGATCCGAATCTGATACCTTCAGATACCGGGCGAGTTGTTGGGTTTTGCAGGACCGCGTCGGGCTGAGGGGGAACTGGGGAGCCTACACCCACCCAGCCTAGAAACCTGTCCAGCCTGGAATGATGATCTGCTGACTGGTGTATACGGATCTGGTTGTTGCTGCTGAACAGTAGCAGTTAAAATTCGCAAGCTGAGACTGATAGGGGCAGAAAGCCAACGTGGCCATGTTTGCCGGCAACAAGACCCCCCCCCCCCAACCTAGCCTGGGTAGCCTGCTGCGGTCTGACTCAGTTTCAGCTCATTGGGGACCCATTCTAGGTTTCGTGTCCCCCAGGCAATCTTGTGTTGCCTTCTATTGAGTTAGGGATCTCACTGACCTTTCAGATGACGGCAGCCCAAGAGGAGGCGTCTAGCCTAAGCCATTACCTGCGCAAGACCTACTGCAAGACCGCATCACTCATTGCCAATAGCTGCCAGTCGGTGGCGTTGTTGGGGGGGCTGGCGCCTGAGGTCGGCCGCCTATGCTCGGAGTATGGCAGGTGAGGAGCGGAACCGTGGCTGTGTTGGTCTGGTACATAATGAGATGTACAAAGCGAGCAAGGGCTGGAGATCTCACGGCCCTTGTGGTTGACTATTTGGTCTGGTCTTGCCTAGTTGCAGCCACTTGGGGATTGGCCTGCATAGCAGGTGCGGAAGAGGTCGTGGATGATCCATGTGCAATGACGTTGTCGCAAACCGCATCCTGACGGCCTTCCCCAGCTACCATGAACCGAGCTATCGCCCCTTCCTTCTGTGTGCAGGCACCTGGGCCTAGCCTTCCAAGTGGTCGATGACATTATGGACTTTACATGCTCAGCCGCTGAGATGGGCAAGCCTGCCTTGAATGACCTGCGCAGCGGGCTGGCCACAGCGCCGGTGCTGTTTGCCGCGGAGGAATTTCCAGAGCTGTTGCCCATGATACAGCGTCGGTTTAGGCAGGTGCGGCAGACTGGTTGGCGGGCTGGTGATGTGGAGCGGGCTGGTTCAGGTACCGGCGGTGGACGTTGTGGTTGGTGGTAATGGTTCGCGTGAGGCAACCAAGTTTGTAGGCACCAGTGTTTGAGCCTGCGCGCTTATCTAATGAGACTGCTGAGAGCCGTGGGTGAAGGTGGGAGGGGCATGCAGGAGAGGAGGTGGGCGAAGCACTGATCATTGGTGTGCTTGGTGCCCCATGCCAACAGGATGGCGATGTTGAGCTGGCACAGCGGCTCGTGGAGCGCAGCCAGGGGATCCAGAGATCCAGGGACCTGGCACGGCAGCATGCGCAGCAGGCAAGTCATGCGTCACGACTTCTCATACATCTGACGACGCAGCCATTGCATTGGCTTGGTTGAGGTGATGAGATGTAGCGAGATCAAGCGCTGCATGCTAACTGATAGAGCTTTGAGCAGCGTTCGTGCCTACGAGCTTTTGCTGTGGCATCTGGGGGCTGTGCAAGCGACAAGTGGCAGACTTCCGCGTGTTTGGCTGTGGCTGCTGGGCAGTCTCCTGTGACCGAGGTCGCTCCGCCGAGCGTATCTATTATATGTAGTATTGGTCACCCATGTGTCGTGCTGCAGGCGGCAGCATGCGTCCAGCAGCTTCCGGCACCGCAGTCTCCAGAGGCAGAGCGCTGCAGGCAGGGCCTGCTAGAGCTGACGGACAAAGTTGTGAATAGGAAGAAGTAGCCCTGCCAAGAAGGCCCATGTTAGCGTCAGGAATGACATCCCTGGGGCTGGCTTGGCAGCCGTACTGGAGCTGCTGCTCTTAGTCAAGCAGTGCACTCCCACAGCTGTAGAGTTGCCCAGTGCCCAGCGCATTACCGGCAGTGGCTGTGGCAGCTGCCGCTCCTGCGGGCCTGTGCCGCAAGCAGCAAGATGGGAGGCTGGCGCTGTGCGGGTATGCAGTGGCGGGCCAGGTTTTTCCGGGGCGCTGGCCAGGGATGGCAGGTGCACAGGCTCGATGATGCTGGGCCAGGTGCCATCCTGTCTTTTTGGGGCCTGCCTGGCAACTGGGATGGGCTGGTTTGATGATCAGCGCGGCCGTCTAGCTGGCATATGTATAGTAGTTTGTACTGATTTCGTTTCCATGTCATATGCCAGTGTTCCTTGTGGTAAATAAACACATAGCTGCCACGAGGAGCAGCCTGTTTGACCAACCTCGCCTTCATAGCCACCTCATCTTGTGACAAGTAGAATTTGAAGTTTCCTGCACTCTCTCTAGGTTGCAGCGTCATGTGCTTGCTCCACTGAAAGTGCGTGCGTCCTATAGCTATTGCGCTCAGGTGGGCACATCTTGCTCTGGGGCCCAAGTGATTGCCAGTTTTACAGCCTTGGACGTCGCACTCTGAGAACCCCCCAAAGCGGCCCTGGGAGCAGGGACCCCCCTGGCGGCCGCCTGGCCCGGACAGCAGGCCACCCACCCCCCCTGGAGACCCCCCAGAGGAAACCTCCCTGGCCACCTCTCCAAGGGGGTACCCATGGGGGTACCCCCCTGGAATGACCCCCTGGGCTGCCCGCCCTGGGGGGGCCACCCCCTTGGCGGGCGGGGTGGTCGGCCTTCTGATAAGCGGAGGCTTCGACAGGAGATGAACGTCACATTCTGGCCGTGAAGAATGGGTGCATTTGCCGTCTGATGGGTGTTGCAACCAATTTGACCCCGGGGGTACAGTCTCCGGCACGTGGAATTTTGAGGGCGTGCACGAGACAGCAGGGCACAGGTAGATTTCTGCGTCAACAACAAACGGGCAGCCAGACTACCCAAAATCCCGGAGAGAATTTTTTGAGTAGTCTCCAGAGAGAATTACAGTTCGGACATTCCAATAGTCACTCATTTTTATAAAATTTGTCCCCCAGCAACAAAGCAAGTAAGAAGCAAGTAAATGCATGCCTGGCAATACTGACGCTGCAATGCAGGCAATAGTACGGCTGGCCATGCTGCTTCTGCTGTACCCTGCATGCCCGACAGTTTAGCCGTCCCGGTGGTGGATGTCCTTGGTTCGCATGTGGCCTTGCGATTGGTCTGCAGGCAGAAAAATGACACCGTAGAAACTGCAGCACTGCGGTAGACATGGTCCGAGAAATATGATAATAAGTAGCAATACAAGTCAACAGCCAGCCAGTGACCCACCGGCTCGTCCGTCCACCGGCTCCTGGATCGTGAATGTAAAAGGACCCTCCTCGCCCCTGCTGCTCCTTTATATCAAAGCTAGGACATGTGGGATCTGCATGAAGGAAACCTTCCCGCCATTTTTCCTTGGACAGACCCATGTGTCCATTTTGCTTCGAACGCCACCTCTGTTGCAACCTCAGCTAGATTGTTCATACCTCGGAGCACTGATACATCATGTTTTGACAGCTGTACTCTCAGTGCACTGCGCTCTTGGTGGCAGCCCAGAGTATCTCTTTGTAAGCTCCTATACATCCTGGGCCTTCTTCCTTGCATGGGGAAAGCTAGCTGCGGTTCAAGGTAACACAGCCTCCTCGGCCTCCCAGCAGCCCCCTTGCACCCACCCCTGCCATATGGCTTTTTCAAGAGCAATGCACCAGAGCGAGACCTCTTCCCAACCTGACAGGAGACCCATCCATCCGTGCAGGGCTGCCACTCATGGTCTTCAGTCTTAAGGAGAACAAGGGCGCCGCCGCCCGCCGCCGCTTGGAAAAGGTCTCACTGGGAGCACTGCTGGTCGTCCTCCCAGCAGCCGTAGTGTGGCTGCGATATGGCAAGCCTGTCACCTTCCTTGCTCCGGTGGGTAAGGTTGGGATCGTAAGTCACTGAGCAGAAGGCATTGTTTGGGCTGGGCTTACACTTCCTGGTCTTGCATGTTTAGAATGACAGGACAGACCAGGCACAGGCAGAACTCATGGACCTTGCATCACAAAGCGTGCTTGTGCAGGATGCCTACCCTGCATCCACAGTAGTGCTGGGCGAGGGCCGTTACCTGGCCAGCCTGGAAGCGGCACGCAGTGCTACAATCCGCAGAAACAGCAGCGGCACTGAGCGGTCATGGTATCTACCTTGGATCCACAAGGATCTAGCCCGCTGGCGGCATGGTGGCATAGGTATCAGCAAGGCTATGGTTGACAAGGCGCATGCCAGAGTGCGAGACTGCACGGCTTGGTCGCAGCAGCCCTTCTGGATTCGCTTTCAGGTAGGCAAGGGAGCTTGAATGAAAATTTAGTACTGCCGCCACCCCCACGCGCTTCTGGTTCCTATGTGGTACAACCTGCAACTGAAGGATAGCGCACAACCATCCTGTTGCTTGGTTGACAGGTTTCTAGCCACCAGCCAGTCCAGTCGACTCACACTCCCTATACAACTTATGCCATATCACACCACATGCAGGTTGTGGATGGTAAGCTGTATGTGGAGCACTGGGATGCTCCCCAGGGGCACTACCCAGCAGAGTTGGGCAGAGGCTGGGTCAGTGCTAAGGCGCGGCTCCCATATGCCATCCTAGCATTGATGGATGTCCTTAGGGAGTTCCCAGGTGAATGCGCTCGTCTGAAACAAGCTTTGCCTCGGTTTGAGTGAGAGCAGCACTGAGAAGCCTTCCTGTTGGCTGAGCAGTGCAACAGGTGTCAACACTATTGTTGCCCGGCAGTTTGGTTTTTGTCGCCTGGCACGTCCGCCCTGCCTGGCTCCGACAGTCGCATGGGCGCACATACCGGCCTACACCTCTCAATGGTCTGTTGATGACCACCAACACCAGGCTCCCTCACCAGAAGCCATAGTGTCCACTGCTTTGGAATGCCGTGTAGGCGAGATCCCAGACTTGGACGCGGTACTGGGCCTCCAAGATTCCCCTTGCATTGTCCTAGAGGGCAACGACTCCCAGCAGCCGGCACCGCCAGCCTTTGGGTTCACGGGGGCTCCCTGGGCTGCTGACCTGCCATTCCCGGACTTCACATACTATGGCCATGAGGTTGGCCTTGGGCTGGAAGACGAGAAGGTAGGTAGCACGCGGCTTTGTGGTTGAGTGTAGTTGTGAACCAAGAGCAGTCAAGGGCAGTGCTGTGACAGCATGCGGCGGTCGGTCCCATATCATTTTATGTTTCCCGGCCAGGGAAGGTGGCTGAGGTGTTGCTGGGACACCCCACTGTACCATGAGCCGCATTTAGCCGAGCAGTAAAACTCTCCACAACTGGTTGCACGGGGGGGTAGCTGCTTGGCTGGATCTGGTATTGCATCAGACCAACTGTGTCATACACGGCACTTCCAGCCACAGTGCCTTATGGCTGCTGAGTTTCTTCCCTGCAGGCTCAGTAGGCCACTGTGGCTAGCATGGCAAGCATGCAAAAAGTGAACCCTTGCAACTCGCTGTGCTTGCTTGCAGGGCCAGTGGCTGTTTGGGTGGGATGCGCAGCTAGACCACTACATCCACAAGTGGTCAAGCCCCCTGTGGGACCGCATCCCGCGGTTGGTGTGGCGGGGGCGAACAACTGGCATGAGGGATCAGCCCAGGTAAGGTTACAGGCTAGGATGCATGGCTGGACTCGTCCTTGCGAGCGGCAAGGGGCCCAGCGCGCTGCGTGACTGCATTCCGCTCGTAGCACTGCAGGGGCAGACGTGTGGTGGCTTTTGTCATGGCGTGGTTAGCTGGAGAGACTTGCTGTTCCTTAGATATGTCCTAATTGTCTTAATATAAGCGTCCGCCAAACTCTCCTGATGAAGTGCCATGCGGCGGCCCTGGCCTGCATGGCATCCCTTCCATACCAGATTCGACTAGCACATGTTGCTTGGTTGCCACCAGTCGCACGGTTGCCAAGTGGTGCCCGAAGGCAGCACCCCGTCGACTCAGCTCGTCAGGCTACCTGTTGCATGGGTTGGTATTGTGCAAGTCGCGGTGCTGGCGGTTGCTGCTGCACCAGGAGTTGCATGTAAGCTTCGATACAGCGTCCCCAATGCGCCACAGCTCGGCTGCAAGGTGTAGGGCTTCCCTTCTCCACTCCATGCTCTTCTCAACTGCAGGAAGTATTTCGCGGTCTGTCCTCACGAGCTTAGGCAGCAGAATGACAGCGGCTCGGCCCACCTGTTCAACACGCCTGGCTCGGGAGGGCTTGCTATGGGAGAGGGTCACATCCACCTTGACACCATGTGCCAGTACATGTGAGCCTGCCTCAGCAGGACTGCGTGATGAGGCTTGTTGCACTGATGAGCAAGGCGGGATAATAACATGTGAGCCCCTCCCAGGCACGCCCTGCAGGGTGTGCCACAGCGTGTACATGTACGTATGCCAGGCATGGTAGTCGCGCGACTAGCTGGAATGCCATGCCCGGGGAAGCTGCAGGGCAGGGCCTTCCTACAACCGCCGCCCAAGCAGATGCAGGTTTTGGGACATGACGCATACAGCTGCTTCGGCAGAATCCCTTGTTCATTCGCACATGCCGTGCGTGCTGGCTGTACCGCAGGTATCAGGCATACTTGGAGGCTGCAGCGTACAGCAGCAACCTCAAACAGAAGCTGGCCTGCCGGTCAGTCGTGCTTACACCCTACATTCAGGTATGCGTGACACTTTGGTACCCGCAACATGGATGACACGGCTATACTAGCAATCAAGACTAGCTACACCATTTTCTCGCCAGGGCAGCAGCACGGCATGGAAGGGTTCATGCGTCAGCTCATGGGTAGGCTAGCAGCCTGGTGCGGTGGCCTAGTGGAATGTGGTGACTTGAATGCAAGCACTGCCTAGTGGCATCTAAAACAAGACCTGGCTGCGACCTATAAATAGTGAGAGCCAAGCTTGATGGCCCGCAAGACAGAACAAACAAGCGGGCTTGCTGCTCTTCTGGCTGCAGCACTATGAGTTCTGGAGCAGGGAGCTCAGACCAGGGAAGCACTACCTCCTCGTGACGACTGCTGGCAACGACACCGAGTGCACCCGGGCAGCCAAGACGGTGTGTGCTCCATGCCTCTGCTCCATTTTTGTTTCTGCTAAGGTGTAAGCGGTGGGAGAAATTGTACTCTTGTGCAGCTGTCACTATGTGTTATGACCGTCGCTCAGCCTTGGAGCACTACTCAAGTCCCTTGACACGGATGTTAACAACTACTCGGCCTGCATCATCGCTCCCTGCCCTACCCTGGTTGTTGCCAGATGAAGGCCATCAACGCCTACATGTTTGGCTCGGAGACCTCCAGAAGCCTGCTGGCCGGCGCAGCCAAGAACACCAGCAGCAACAGCAGCAGCAGCAGCAGCAGCATGGGTGCTGACGGCAAGGCCAGGAGTGGTACAGCAGCCAAGGCACAGCAGTACCCTTGGGGGTCCGAGCTTACCCCACAGCAAATAGCAGATGAGGGACGGAAGGTGAGCGACCCACATGACTGGATATACCCACCCTGCTGACGTGCCTGCTGTCACCATTAATAGCAGAGAAGACCAGTCCCTGATGGGGCATTGCCAGTCACAGGAGCTACGAAGCCTGCTGGACTGTTCTGGGTGCGGCATGGCAGACATTGGCCACTTGATCTGTCCTTATGTCCTTAGGGCGAATGAGTGGGGTTTCCGGGATGGGGTAGGCAAGGAAACCCCGAAATTGGAATGGCAAGGTTCCCTCAGACCAGCTTGCCGAAAGTCATGCTGGACTGTTGAACTGGGGTCGATCCTGAGTCACAGTGTCCTCTGAGTCTGATTCTTGCAGTTCCTAGAGGCGCATGTGCGCATGCGGGACGTCAAGCTGTACCTGCGTGACATGCTGCGGGAGTATGCACAACTGCTGGACTTCCAGCCTGTCCCTGGTGACAAGTCCCGCTGCTACACAGGTATGCCAAAGCAGGCACAGCAGGGCTGGGACCCGCTTGCCATACTGTGGTCTTGCTCGTTGAAGGCAGCCGCAGCAAACAGGGTTCTGCCCGGCCTTCACGGGTCAGTTACTTAGGGTTGACTGCTGCCTGCTTGCCAAACCATAACACCTGAGCCAGTCAGATTATACAGCCCGGTTCCACCTGACAGCATGTTGCTGTAGGTCCCCCACAGGTGGTCCAAAAACCATACGGCCACCCTGGCCAGCCACCAAAATAGCTGCAGTGTGCGTTGCCCTACGGGTGAGCCTTTGCTGCCCTGCATGCAGGCAAGAGGCTGCTGAAGGAGTTTGCTGTGCCATTCCCAGAGGACGCAGAGGATGTACTGCAGCGGTACCCTTGGCTGGCACAGTGGGACCCTGGCTGCACACGGTGGGGGTGGGGCAAAAGCTGAGCACAGGCTGCAGAGAGGAGTGGTCCAAAGGTGGCTATTGGACGCTTAACTACCTGTCTAGCAGCTCTGACCAAATACTTGCTGCAGCCCTACCCTTGCTTGAGGCAGTGGGACGCCCTGGCGGCTATAGGGCAATGGCAGAGGCTGTACACCCAGCGTACTGCTAGGCGTACCAGCGGCAAGTTTGGAAAAAAATTGGTTGCGAAGCCCAAATGAAACTCTCTGGGACTATAGGGCAATAGCAGGGCAACGAAATGACAGGCTTGCAAGTTGATGTAGCTTGGACTGGCTTGTAGCTCTGAAGGAGCCAAAGAAGTAGTAGCTATGAAGATATTGCATTGACCTAGCTGGCAATGACTGTGAAAGCAAGTCCCCTGTAGAGAACCGTTGGTCACTTGTGTCTAGGTATATTCCCTCTTTTCTGATTTGGCAAGGCCCATTGTGGTGATGGACATCAATATGTCACCTGTGACCTCAAACGGAATTTCTGATAGTACAAGTCATGCCACCACTAACGAGTATGAATCTCCTAAGCCACAAAAGTGGGTACCTCCCCAGCTCATATCACAGATCAGAACTCAGGAAGACCCGAAGCCTAATTTGCCCTGCAATTTGCCTTGCCAGTGCCTAATACCATTCCCTGGGGTATTTGACCTATAGCCTGGCCTGGTTGCAGAAGACACACAAGCCTTGCTCCGCTTCATTTTGCCGCCCTGCCCAAGCAACAGTAGAAGATGCCCGCCATCCTGCAGAGCCAGTAAGACGCACTCTGTCACCCCTCACTGCTAGGTCTGCAGGAAGACCTGCACCAACCTTGGAACTTCGCCAGGTTTCCCAAGTTTCAAAGCAGCACTGTCCCGTCAGAGAAGCAGCCAGCCTAGCCTTGGCCGCGCCATGCCATGCAGCCAGCCCAGGTCAATGGTGCTGCCCCTGTACTCCCCGCCCCATCATTGAACAGAACAGAATACAGAAAGCCATGTGGCAGCCTGGAGACTTACATGCAGCATACGGTCCTGCACATACATAGCCTGGAATGGCATAGCTGACTGCTGCACTCCCAGCCTCCTGATGCCTGGCAGAGATGGCAGTTCTGTAACGCCCACAAGCCTCCCATGCTGTTAAAGTAGGCAGCACCCTTGTGCCCTGCAAGTCCTGCTGCCAAAGCTCCGTCACGAGCTGGCGCCTGGCCAGGGTTGCTACTATAGTGGCGTCCTATGCTGCAGCGAGCTTGCTGGCTGGCCGGGCAGGGTTGCAAGAGGCAATTAGAGCTGGTGGGTCGGCAGTCACGCTGCATGGTTTGTGGCTCATGGGCAACCATGGCAAAGATTGGGTTTGCAGCAGTTTCCGGGCTGGCCGCATGGCTGCTGCACTGGTTGGAACTTGAAACAGGGCTGTCGGATAACTCAGAGGGGCTCCTGTGGTGTGACAGAAGGGCCCTGGTGCCCTCTGAACTGGCACGGGCCAGACTTTCCTGGTCTGCATACCAGAACACCATGCAACTATGTCTTGGGTAAGCACGGCGATGGTGTAAACCCTAGAGGATCCAAGGCAAAACACGCGCTGCTACCTGTGGTAGACAGACAATTGGGCAGACAGTAGGGCTGCTGCATTGCCACCGCCATGGAAGCCCTTCTAGACAGCCGACCTTATTTCCATGCAATATTTGCTGCATGAAGGCAATGGAGCGACCATGCATGAACATATGTTTACCTGGGCCGCCGAAAAGGCCGCGGCAGGCAACTACTGGCAGCGACAGTGGCCTGCTCATGGCTGCCTCCCTTGCTGGTTGTCTAGCAATGTGTGAAGCGTCATCAAAGACTCCAATGAGTGAAGAACGAGCTGGGGTAGGTCATTTTGTGTATTTTTAGTGGCATGGCCCCCTCTTATTGTGTACCGTGCCTGACGCGCCAGCTTTCCCTTCCTACGGTGAAGCTGGCTGACAGAGTGCCTACATGGTGCATTGCGTCAGTCCCATGGCTGATCCCTTAGCTCTTCCAGACTCCACTGTGCAGGATAACTTGTGATATGTAAGGAGCACCTTGCGGTCCTGTACAAGGTTGCCACATGACAGACCTGCAATGGATCCCTAAATAGATGCCCACCTGGCCATGACTGTAACCCCCCACCAACCTGCCTAGATGCAGACTTCGGTGCATCATCCCAGGTGTGTCAACCTCGGGAACAGTGGTAGGTGCAAGTGTTAGGCCGTGTTTGACCTGAGTGACCGGACCCTAATGGCCTAGCTTGCAGCCCAACCTACAAGGCCACCCAACCTGTCATCCATCCCGCCTGCTACTTGACAAAAGGGAACCTAACCTAACAATACTGACGCCCAAGGCCCATTTTGCCCATGGCTCTGCCTGCAGGGCAGCTTTGTCATAGGCAGAGCAATGGCAGTTGCGTTATCACCCATGCGTACACCCGTCTGCTTATCACCAGAAGTCGTCGTCCTTGACCACTTTCGCTGCCCCCAGCTTGTTGGCACCCAGCCGCATGCCACCAGCCGTCCCTCTTGTGCCAGTTCCCGCCACCCGCCGCGCACCAAGAGCCTGCCGTCCTGCTGCCGCTGTGCCTTCTGGCCGCCTAGCGCCAGCAGCAGACCTAGGTGCAAGGGCTGGCTTGCTATCCATATCCTCCCACCCATCGCCATCGCTGGGGCTTTCTTGCCAGCCGCTGCCGCTGCCATTGCTGGAAGCAGCCGGAGCCACTGCTGCCGCTGTGCGACCTGTGGATGGTCGGCTGCTGCCCACACCCAGCTTGGAGAGCCGCTTCCTGGCCTCCATCTCTGCAAGAACCAAACGAGGCAAGGACAATTCAACTAGTAATCCTGCTGGCGAACATACGCGCAGCCATATCTGCAAATCCGCTTTGTAATGGGAGTCCAGAACTGTCCCAGCCTACCACAGTGCTGACCGAGGGGATACAACTCGGCCAAAATGCTAAAAACCTACTGCAGGTAGCGTCAAACCATCGTCATGCCCCATCGCACCAGAGCTCAAGTCGTCCATTATATCATCCAAGCCATCATCCCCCGCCCAGCCCTCATCCACGCCGCTCGCTGCTGCCGCCGCTGCGCCGCCGCTGCCGGCGGTAGCCAGGCCGCCACTGTTGGGTGGTGGGCCGGACAGCGGTTCCTGCTCCACATTTCTTGAGGCTGCAGCAGAGCTGGCCGCTGGTGCAGCAGATGGAGCCGCTGTCGTATCACCCTGCAAGGCAGACAAGAATGCGCGCCTGTGAAACTACCAACACACACACATTTCTTAGCCAGTGCATGCATAAAACTGTGGGGCTCATGGTGATCGGTCTGGGAGATGTGCTCGTCCAGCAGAGGCCGCTGCCAACTCGCCGTCTGCAGGCTGCCCAGGCCGTGAGCAAGAGACGCACCGCCATCAATCAATGATGCCGTGTGCCTCACCTTGCTGCTGTTGCCCAGGCCGAGGGAAGACACAGCCCAGCCAAAGGAGGTCAGCAGGCTGCTGCCGCCAGCGGCACCTGCTGCTACAGCTCCACTCTCCTGGGCTGCCTGCTGTGCTCTGCGCTCCAACTCAGCATGGTTGTCTTGGAGGACCTGCAACGGGGAGACATGCAGGTATGTCTGCTGCTGTCAAGGGTCATCCAGAAATCATGAAAGCCACCAGAGGTTCAGAACCGCTAAGTCGAGTGCAATACGACCGAGCAAGTATCAAGCAATCAATGCAGTGCTCAGGATCTTCCCTTCAAAGCTTCCAGGGATCAATTGTCGTATTCGGCCACCGCTTATAATGTCAACTTGGCCTACCTTCAAGAAGTGTTCCAAACACTTGAGGGCTGAAGTGCGCACTTCATGCACTGGGTCTGTGCACAGGGGGCCGACAGTGGGCAGGATGCGCTGAGAGGCATCCTCGGCAGTATGATACTTCGCAGTTGCTGTAATGGCCTGCAGCCAGTAAGACCGGCATTAGTCGCACGGCCTGCAGGGTGCTACCCCTGAGGACAGGGGAGTATGGCTTGACAAGACAAGCACACAGCCGCCGTAAGCCAAGTCCAAGGTTTTAAGGCGTGGCGATACAAACATTCACTGGGCTGCAGTCAGCTACTCATGCAGTGCCAGTCAACGTACGGCAAGATATCACACATTGGTTGCGACATCTGCTAGCACATCATCCCACACAGCTAGTAGGCAACACCTGACAACAAGCCACCCCTGTACCTTGATGCCTGCCACCCTCGATGGCGGGAACGCATCCTTGGTTGCCCGTGTGAAGGCATTCAGCAGCACCTTCCTGCAAGTGGCTTCACTCAGGTACCCTGCCAGGTTGCCCAGGAGGACAGTAGTGTTGGCTCGGATGGATGGCTCCTCATCCACCTGATGACCAAAACAAAGGAACAGAAAGAATTATGTGGTTGTTACATTGTCATGCTCATATTAGAGCCAGCCAGGAAGAAGCCGCACCCCTAGGCAGCCCCGCACAACCCTTGGCCTTAACAAGGAGGTACATACATACTGGGCATCCCACCCACAGGACCACAGGCAGCTAGGCAGTGCCCACACCCATCCTGCACGCACACCTGCAGCTTGGCTAGATGCTTCAGCAGCGATTGGTTGAGGGTGCGCTGAGTCAGCTTAGGACCGAGGACAGCCATCGACTTGAGGGTGAGCTCCCTCAGGTAGGCATTGGCATCGTTAAACCCAGTGGCTACATGGTTATAGATCTGCAGTGTATGGCAGGCAAGGAAGCGGTGGGGTGCCGCTGGGTGAACCACCAGCAGTAGAAGAACGCCAGGCAGGATGCTCGCTGGGAAAGCAAGCCTGGCAGCTCCATGCCCTACTCTCAGGGGTTCCCCCGTTACACAGTTTGGTGTAGTGAGAGAGGCCAAAAATATTACCTTGGACTTATGAAAGCTACCAGCTGGTGAGCAATGAGTCAGTAAAACCCACAGCTTCCCAGCTGGAGAGTAGTGAGTAAATCGACTCGCACCTGCTCCTCCACAAGGCTGTCGGGCATTGCGGGACCGAAGGAGTTGATATGCTCTAGCAGGCTACGTCGGATGCCGCGGTCATTGGACGCGAACAGCTTAGTGATTGCAGGGACCACCTGCAGAATGGGTGATGCCACCCATGTCCGAGGGATAGAAGCCATTTGTGCAAGTTACACCCCGCTTCCCTCCTGCCATGGACGGGAACAGGTCCGCACTGTTCAGCACGCCAAGTCCCCCACAGCTACCAGGCTTCTTGCTCCAGGCCTTGCAGGGCGGGAGGGCATGCGACCCTCCATGGCATCTCATCCAAAAGATGCAAAACCGGTGAAGTAGCCAAGGTGACCATTGCAAAAACTTTGGGTGAATTGATGCCAGCCTCCTCTGCTTACCTGCTTGGCATAGTCCTCCTTCTCCAGTGTGTCCCCAATCTGCAGCAGCGTATTAAGTGCCACGGGCGGCGCCCCGCCAAACTCCAGCGCCCCTGCCAGCTGCGGCAGCAACTTGCGCTGGGCCACCAGGCGTGGCAGGGAGGGCAGCAGCGAGGGCAGCTTCTTGAAAAAGGTGTCCTGCAGCAAGCAACATGCCAGGCTTACAAGAGGTCATGCGTGGTGCGCGTGTCCACCTGACAAGCGGTCCATCTGTATGGCTGCTAGTCCATCAAAGAGAAGCGGAAAGCTTATACACAACTGTAGCCCCCATACCTGCTGGCAACATCCCGTTGAATTGACGAATTACTAAGTAGCCCCCGACACCCCTTGAGCGCTCATGGCATCAACAGCAATATCATATTATGTTCGAGGCCTCTGACAGGGCATCTGCTGCCCGCCCCTTGCACGCCCTCGCCAGAGGCACGTCGCCTAGAAAGCCCAAGCGCACATGCTCCACCATGCTATTGCCTCTCTATAAGACATAATAACCGAGAAGCCACTATCGCTCAAGTCGACAGACTGCTAGTTCTACCCGCTGCGCCCACCTTTTCGCTGGCCTCCTTCAGTGACAAGTTCTCCAGGAAGCCCACCACCTCCACCAGCCGGTTCTTCAGCACTCCAGCTTCGGCAACTTTAGCTGGGTTGAGCCGCCGCTCGGGACTGGACGCCAACAAACGCTGCAAGCCAAGAGCACAACAGGGACATCACAACCATACAAGAGCTGGTTCGAGGCGGCATGCCACAGCGCATACAAAGCCCACCTCCTCATGAACCACCTCATCTAGTAGTAGCGCTTCTCCTCAAGTCCAGGCTTGGTCACTAGCCACTGCAACCTGTACAACAATGTAAGGTGGCCCGGGCATCACCCACCTGATAGTACTGCAGCAGGTCCTTGGGGATGGGCTCTGTGTTCCGCAAGTCCTCCATGCGAGCCAAGGGGCTGCCGCTGTAAAGCTCCTGCATGAGGCAGCCCAGTCCCCAGGCGTCCACAGCCCAGGGAGGCGACTCCCGCACCGCCTGCAGGGCAGGCGAGGTGCCAGCTCGCTAGTAAGCTTCATGCAACATAGAGCGAATAAGCATCTGACCCGTGGATACCCTATCCACTGAAGACACCATTTCCACAATACCAGCCATACCCAGCAGACAAGTGGCCCAAGTCCTTGGGGCAAAGCCAGTATAACCCCACTGCTACTGTGGTGCAGCCTCCATCCCCAGCCCTTGGGTTGCTTCGATCGCATTGGCAGTGCGCTACCCACCTGCCAGTCAGACTTGGCCACTTCCCCGGGCTTGTACTGCGAAGCCACCAGCCAAGAGGAGCTCATCAGCGGCAGCTCTCCACCCGCCCATTGATGCTCAGACAGCAGATCAAAACCATGCAGCTTCCAGTCCAGCTGCTCAGTCACCACAACCGCTGCCTGGCACACGTTGCCGTGTATCTGCAGGCAAGCCAAACTGAGGGGTAAATGTGTGAAGCCATGACAACGGTTCCTACCAACAAGTTGTGTTTGAAAGGCTTGACTAAGCTAGATGACACAACCTACTGCCTCAAGTCACCCGACACACAATGTCAAAGTCCTCATAAAGCAGTTGATGGATGTGCACGACGAGGAGTGCGCTGTCACAGAAGAAAAAACAGCATCAATAATCGAGGGTCGCATTTCTGGTGCCTTTCTGACAACATCAACCTACCAGCTTGCACTCATTGTTGAGGAAAGACAAGGCGCTCACAATTTGGTGCAGCCCGAAGGCCATGTATTGCTGCCTGCAAGTAGGGCAGGTGCTTTGGAGGTGCCTGTTGCCTTTCCCACTCCTCAGCGGGTTAACAATCTTTGGCTGTACGAAATCGATGAAATGCATCACAATTCTTCAGTGAAAAAGACACATGGCTTCTGGCATAACTTCACATCCGCCACTACACTGGTTGCACCATATCCAGCTCTCACGCACCTTTCTAGGCCCTTCAGGTCGTTATCACGTAATACCGTGGACAGAGCTGTGACTGCCTCGGTCATGATGTATACAACTGTCTCACCCCGCTCCTCGATTTCCACGGTCTCCTTGAAAGCCAGGATGTTGGGATGCCGCAGCTGCACACGCAATTTGACTGGGGCTTTCCACAGTAAAAAGCAGACCGTCTCCCTAGGGCCCTATGCCTAACACATAGACGTGACGCATCTTGTCCCACCAGTGCTCACAGTACCTATATAGACCAGCAACTGTTCCGTGAACGTTCCGCAGTGACTTGTCAACAACGCCCAGAGCTCAACCCTGACCCCAACTGTCCTGCGTGCGTATATACACCCACCATTCGCAACCGCTTTGCACCATTCCTGGCTGCCACAAGCTTGGGGTCCTGTTTGGACTGCGCACTGATTCTGAATACTGACACTGACGAGCCGTCCGCCTTGGCAGTGCCTCTGAAGTGTGCCCACGCGCCCCAGGTGCTGCCTAGAGGCTCCCCTAGCTCGAAGGGCAGGCTGCTGCCGCTGCTCACCAGGGCCGTGAGCCTCGCAAACATGGCTCACCCGCAGTTACCCCTTGCCCTCTGCTGCTAGAGTTTTCAACTGAAGTGGCTATACTCAGCCAAAATTTGCAGGCCTGATACTGTACTGACAGCCCTGCACGCAGGACCTGTAACAACAACGTGATCACCAAGCCGCTTCCCTTTTACAGGACTCGGGAGGCTGGTCAGGTTATTTCCCAGGCAGGGCTAGGAAGTTGCCCTGCCCTGCTGCAGCATGCTGCAGCATGCTGCGGCATGGCCTGCTTTGCTTGCTGTGGGAGGTCGTTGCGCTGCGCAGGGCGCCAGTACAGCCCAGGGTTGTCGTGCATCGAGGTCTGATACCAATACGACCTTAAGGACAGCAGACTGGGGGTCGCGCTTGTGTGCGCTGCTTAGCGCTGCACCATCTGAGGATTTCTGCCTAGAGAGCCTCCCCTCATGCTCCCCCTGCTCCAGTGCAGCAGTCAGCCAGGCACCCCAACCAGCCCCAGCCGCAGGAGACGACCACCTCAAGGGGTAGGTTGATAGACCGCAGCTTCGTGCCTCGCTAGGAACGCTGCCTGATCTGTCGAACGCTGGGCTGCTGTTATAACGCAGACTGTAGAGGAGTCCGATTTGCTGATCAGCCCAAAAAATCCTCAGAAGGTCGTTGAACAGGCTTCCAGCCCCGGCTCGGTGGCTCAGGGATTGTTCACAGATGCCAAGCTGAGGTGTGGATATAAGTCCTTCGCTTAAGTTAGATTCCTTAACAAAGCAGTCAAACCGCAACCTTTCCTACCAGGTTGAGCTTAGGTTTTGTGTGTACAGGGCTGGCAGGGACATGTCGCCTCACAAGCCATCCAGCCCCCAGCCACTGTTTGAAGTTGTTGCCCGGAGCAGTGATGGCGACCAAGGGGTAGTTGAGAGCACCAGGATTTATGCAGCTGGGATATGTTGCCCGTCGGAAGTTCCCCTGATACACAACGTGCTGCGGCGCCTGCCTGGTGTGCAGCAGGTGTGCTGCTGATTCCAAGCTGGAAGGGTCTGGTTGTGAGGCTGTGCAATCCCTGAGGACATGGCACCAAGTACAAAAAAGAGCCCAGCCTGACCCATTAACTCATTTGCAATACCTAACTCTTCTGACTTACTTCGTGGCAGGTAGATGTCGCGGTGGTGACTAAGACAATTACAGTTCGGTATGTCCCCTCTGTTATCAGCCCAGTTACTCTTGTTGCTGCGCTGAATGAGGCACAGCTGGATGCCTCGCTTGCAGCACCGCGCCAGCAACCCCAGGTGAGTTGAGTTGTTTGGTAGGCAGCCATACTCTGTCGGCCTGCCTTCCTCCTTGTAACCCTTGTTGTCATGGGAGGTGAGGTGCTCGTGCCAGAACACCTAACCAAGTGGCGCTTGCTGCCTGTGCTTTCGATAACGACTGTCCAAAGGCTAGCATGGCATTGCTATGTTAGTATGACAACATGCGGCACCAGACAGGCAACTGCGCTGTTAACACAAGTAACACAAAGTATGTTTGTCCTTGCCTGCAGTCCGTCCGATCCTGGGTGCCCCCACACATCACGCTACTTTCTCTGACCCTGCTGCTGATCTCCTTGACTAGCTACTTGGCGCGGCCGCTTGGTGTGCACTGGCTGGTGCACCTCAAGTGGGTGTCGCTGGTTGCCGTGGCTGTGGGTTCGCCCCCCATTGTGTGCAAAGCATGGGGAGCTCTGAGTGGCAAGGTGAGGTGTGGTTGGGCAGTCCCTCATGTTTGTTAATGCCATGGCGTCATGACTTGGCTTTGGGATGCAATGACCATCAACTCACGCGATGTGGAGGAGTAGCTGCTATAAGCGCAGACCGGGATCTGGCCACCAGCATATAACACATCCTAAATCAAACCCGTTGGCAAGGTCTGCCCATGGCCAGCCTTGCTTAGCTCCCAGATTGGTGCCACGCTGATGTGGAGCTAGCTTTCCTGAAGCAGGGCATACCCACAGCATGTTGCCAGGCTGGCCCGTTCGCCATGTCCCCCCCTTGAAAGGTTCAGCAGAAGCCAGGATGTACTATGTGCCGCCGACCCTACTTTCCACGCTCCGCAGGTTCTTGACATCCACATGCTTATGGTGATAGCCGTCGTGGGTGCCATTGCCCTTGGAGAGGTTACGGAGGCAGCGGCTGTTGTAGTTCTCTTCTCCCTGGCGGATTTCCTAGAGGACCGCTGCGCAGGCCAGGTGTGCACCATTTGTAATGGCCCCTGGGCGCTGCCGGTGGTAGCACTGTTAATATTAGCCAACCGGGCACAGGCATCTGCTTGTTGTGTGCAGCACGAGTTGTCTGGCTAGCTGTCAGTGTGTTGTGTTGTGGTTCCATTGCTGACTACTAATCTTGCCATCCTCTCGAGTTTGCCCACAGCTCCTGGCCGGGTTTGCACGCATGCTCGCACCAGCCACCTGAACACTTACGTTTCCCCGCCGTGTAGGCTCGTGATGCTATCACCGCAGTGCTCTCCATTCGGCCGGAGACAGCAGTTGTGGCAGCCTCAGGCCAGGAAGTCCCTGCAGACAATGTGCCTGTGGGCACTGTCATCCTGGTGAGGCCAGGAGCGAAAGTGCCGCTGGATGGAGTGGTGGAGAAGGGCAGCACTGCCCTTGATGAAAGCATGCTGACAGGTACGCTTGCGCTGCTGGATGGCCCATGTATGGGGGCCTGGTGAGCAGGGTGGGAAACAGGCCTCCCAGTATGCATATTAGAAACCATCGTCTTGGCATGTCGTGGGAGGTTATTGCATGGGCCACCTCAGGAGGCCCTATTGACAATGCATGCCTCATAAGGCTGCCTCTTACCAGCATGGCGCCCCCCGAAGGGCCCAGTGGTGACGCCCCTAGCAACAGTCCGACCGCAGCTGATGCCATCACGTGCTGCAGGCGAGGCAACAGCCGTCCGTAAGGCTCCAGGGGACCACGTTGCTGCAGGCACGGTGAATGCGGGCGGCGGCACGCTGCATGTTGCCACCACAGCCGCGGCTGGAGACTCTGCCGTGGCTCGCATGGCAGCCCTTGTTGAGAAGGTGGGGTGTGTTGTGTCCGCCCGGGCGCTCAGCCAACCTGGAACTGGGTGTAGCATGGGGCCAACTTACTCTGTCGTCATGGGAATTGTCTTCTGTCAATGTTCTGGCTTCAGAGCTTTCCTCTCAGCTTGATGAGAAGTCATACGGTCCCTGACAAGCACCTGCTGATTTCCGAAATCGACTGGTGCAGCCACCAAGGAGGTAGGGCTGATGTGTCCTGCTTCCCGTGCATGAAGCGTGACCAGCCCAAGTCAAAAGAATAGAAACCCGACACTTGTGGATTGTGTTCCTATCAGGCCGCTGCCGAGGAGAGCCCCACAGAGACGCTGGTGGCCAGCTTTGCCAAGTATTACACACCGGCTGTTGTTGTTGCCTGCGTGTGCCTAGCGTTCATCCCGTGGGCTCTGGGCCTAGGGCATCACAGGGTGAGTCGTGTTTGCCGTCCTTTACAGCTGCTATTCGTGAAACAGTAGCAGGGTTAGGCACCTGTGCCCCTAGTGCGGTGGAAGCTTTTTAATCATCATGCTTCTTTGCTGACTGGGTGGAAACCTGCCTTGCTGCTGCGCACTTGCAATCTCCTCAGGCCAGGCAACAGGCTAGCATAAAAGGCCTGTCAATAAGGGTCCCGTTGGGGGACCCTCCCTTTGCAGTCATGGAGTCACCTCGGTAGAGATCTTGTTAGTTGCTTGCCCCTGTGCTGGTCCGCCCAGCCCCTGCGCCTGCCATTACTCCCAATATCCAATGTTTTGTTGGGCGTGGCAGCCTATGAGACATCCCTTCCAAGCCCTGTTGCCATGCAGTGGTGGATCTACCTGTCCTTGGAGATGCTGGTCACCGCCTGCCCCTGTGCCCTGGTCATATCCACCCCTGTGACCGTGGTCAGCGCGGTGGCCAGGGCGGCAAGCATGGGTGCCTTGGTCAAGGGCGGGCGCCACCTGGAGACACTGGCTAAAGTAAGGACTGACGGCCTTCCTGCTTGTGCACGCCCACGTGCTGGCAGCCGCAGATGAATGTGTAATTGTCAGCTATTGCGGCCCGACCAAGTGACTAGCCTGCAGACGGAGCTCCATATTGCCCGACTACCAAGAACGGCTGTCAAGGATGCAATAGTGAGAGCATCTCATGCGGGAAACGGCGCATGCTTGGTGACAAAAGGCACACATATCTTCCTGCCTTGCAGGTCCGCTGGGTGACCTTTGACAAAACCGGAACACTGACGCTGGGGTCCTTCCGCATCGTACACATGGACCTTGGTTTTCCAGCGCGGCCGGCGCCGAGAACTGCACCAACAATTGATCAGCAGCCTGCAGCAGCAGGGGAGGGAGCAGCCAGGAATGATCCTTCCCCCAAAGGCAGCGCTGGCGGCAGCCCCACCGCAGGGCGCAGTGGAGCAGTTGGGGATGCCGTGTCCTCTCGCGTGGGCATGAGTGAGGGCGAGGTGCTGAGGCTTGTGGGCTCCTTAGAGCGGGGGGCGAGCCACCCAATCGCCTCGGTCATTGTCGGCAGGGCGGCGGCGCAGGCAAGTTGCACAACCTGCCCACTTCTCCTCGCTTGTAATTTCCCTCTGGCCTCGCTTGGCTTGGGCTGCACAGACGTGTTGCTTCTCAAAGCTTAGGCTGCATGGACTGACTGCCCAACAAAGGACAAGGCTGCATGGACTCACTCCTCATTGAGGGCTCGGGCTGCTTGGTATTGTTCCCCATACAAAGCTCCAGCATATGTACTTTCACTTGCAGGCCGGTGCACCTGGGCACCTCTTTGCCCGGCAAGCAGCGTAGCTCTGAACCAGACACCCTGCCTCTTCCCTCCTCTCTGCAGGGCATAGCTTGTGATGCCCCTGTGGAGTCTAGCACCCAGGTCGCCGGATGTGGGCTGCTAGGCTTGGTTGAGGGCCACGCTGTGCTAGTTGGCACAGCAGACCTGTTAGCCTCTAGGGGGGTGGCAGACCCTGATGGGCACATGACCCAAGCAGCGGCGGAGTGGGGCCAGAAGGGTGAGTACATGCTCTGTGTGCGAGGTTGGGTATCATGTTGTTTCTTGATTATAAAACCTCGTCGGAGTAAATTGTGTTTTTTATCATTGATTTTGGCCTTGGGAATCAGCCGCGGTCCATGCATGTCAGCTGAGCTGCTAATGGTCCAATCGCTGATGGTAAGCGCACCAGTCTGGAGTGGCCTACCATGACCCTTGGCGGCAGGCAACTCTTGTACTGCTGGAGGTAGCTCCCTCTGTTTTGCGATTTGTAGGAGGGCTGGGCTGGCCCCACCTGCGCCCTGTCCTCCCTTCCCCTGACTGGCTAGATTCCATTGGTGCACTTATTGTGTGTGCCTACAGCCGGCTACTGTGTTGGCTTCGTCTGTGCCAACTCCCCCATGTTTACTCCTTACCTTGCCAAACGCCTTTTGTACCACAGGTGCCACCCTCAGCTTTGTGGCCATCGATGGCTGCTACGCTGGCCTCATCTGCGCTCACGATGCACCTCGCCCGGAGGCAGGAGAGGCAGTCGCGCGGCTTGATAGGTTTGGCTGCTCGGCGGCCATGCTGACAGGGGATGGGAGGGGCGTGGCCAAGGCTGTGGGTGCAGCCGTGGGAGTGAGACCCGGCCATGTCCATGCATCGCTTCTCCCCAGGGACAAGCTTGATCTGGTGAGCTTGAGATTGACGGTGAGAGACACTGGGCAGGCAGAGAGGGTATGTTGAGGATTGTTAGGCTGACTTGGCAGGGGAGCGAGTAATAATGGTTTGGTGTGGTTGCCTGGCACTGGCAACCACTGCTGCGGCCCATGCAAGTGTTTGCCAGCCAGCGCCTTCCTCCGCCTGCCATGTCAGCTGGACCAAAGCCACACGATGCAGTCGCGAATGCTGGGTTGCCACCTGTGTCCTGCAAGCGCAGGGGGTACCCCATGCAGACCAAGTGCTGATGTACTAAGTTTTGTGTGTATTACCCGTCAGTGCTCAAGCCTGCCGCCATTGGTACTGTATGTTAAGAGTGTTCCTGCTGGTTTGCCCGCAGGTGGCTGCTTACCAGCAGCAGGCCGATCGGCATACCTACGTTGCGCATGTGGGTGATGGGGTGAATGATGCGCCTGCCCTGGCTGCTGCGGACGTTGGTATTGCTATGGGTGTGTCGGGGTCAGCAGTGGCCATAGAGGCCGGCGATGTGGCTCTGTTTTCCAGTGACTTGCTGCTGCTGCCGGCTCTCGTGGAGCTGAGCAGGAGGGCCAGGGCCAAGGTGTTGGAGAACATCATGCTGGCGGTGGCTTCCAAGGTGGGTGGAGTGTAGGAGAGGGCGAGGAGATGCACAAGTCCTGCTGACTTCCAGCCTCTGAATGCATTTGGTTGTTGATGCCGTTGGCAGCCGTTCTGGGAGGTGGATTGGACAACCACCCTATGTGTACGCATGGGGCATGCTTCCTTTGGCTGGGACGGGCCTGCATCTGTGTGCCTCTCACCAGGCATCAGCCAAAGCCAGCCTGGCTTGCTCCCTCCTCACCAACCCGTCCCCGTTTCCACCCTCATGCAGCTGGTGGTCCTGGTGCTGGCTTCCATGAGCCTCTTCACGCTCTGGGGCGCTGTGCTCGTTGATGCCGGCGCGGCGCTCGTTGTGACCTTGAATGGTGTGTCCCTGCTGTACTGGCGACGGGGACAGTACCACCATGCAGGATCCCAGCAGCAGCACCACCGCATTTGCTCCCTTGGCAGTAATTGCAGCCAGACCCAGCATGCCAGCTGCTGTAGGCGTGGACACGGGCGGCCTGTACCTGGTCATAGCGCCGCATGCCATGGCTGCGAAGCAGGGCACGGGCACAAGTGCTGCAGCGGCGGTGACAGCGGCTCTGATGTTGAGAGCGAGAAGGGGCAGCTCCTAGCACCCCAGTGTAGCCGCAGTGAGGCTCACAGATGCTGCTGTGGCCCAGTGTCATTAGGGCAAGCAGGGTGTTGCCCTGGCTACAATGATGTGAAAGAGAGTGAATTGCTTGGCACAGTCAGCAGCGCAGCTGCTACCGAGGGGAAGGCTGCTGCTGGGCACCGCCCACAGGTGGTGCAGCTTGCAGCCTATAGTGGGAAGGCAGCAGCCTCGATACAGCCCAGCTCCTGCTGCATTGATGGCAGCTGCAGCCGTGAGCAGAACCAAGCAGCGACCTGTAGGCAACAGGACGATACCGAGCATGGCGAGTGCCGTGGCAGCCTTGAAACGTCCAGCGCAGCAGACATTGTGATTGACATCTCAGGGTCAAAACTTGGTAACGGCTGCCAAGCCGTCTGTTGTGCGCCTGGCAACAGCAACGGGGCGGCACAGGGCAGACGAACTGGGACAAGAAGCAAGGGCCGCAGCAGGGGAGCACAGTGGGTTGCCTCCTGGGGCGGTGCCGAGAACAAGCAGCTTGATAGCAGAGGTGCAGGTGACACCTCAGCGGCTGCTCAGCTGCAACGACTGCTGTAGGCTGGCACTGAAGAGACAGAGGCATGTCGATCGTGTGTGAAATGTGTGCGCATGCCGGGAACAGGCAGGAGATAAATGAAGTACTGTCTCCCAGAACTGTTACTCAGCCATGTACTTCTTTGGGTAGCTCAAAGTTAGGCAGCACTGCTGTATGCAACCCTTGCCTATTACAGCTGGAATTGGAAGGGTACTAATGTGTATTTTCCTGCTATCCTGTTCTCCCTGGCAGTCCTTGATCCCTTGCTAGCAAGTAGTTGACAGGCAAAGGGACCCTCGATTTATACATGGTTAGACACTACCGATGGAGGTTGCAACTAACACTGATGACCAAGTCAGTTGATGGGGGTCGCCAAGTATACAATCTTTTGCCTACTGTGCTATGGTAACCCTTGATATCACTTGATATCGCCTTCTCATGATTTCCTTGCAGTTGTGTGCTGTTCTTAAGCCTGCATAGGACCTCTGATGCCTGTCAACAAGATCCTCCAGGGACAAGAGGAAGGGTCGTCTCTGCGGCTGCAGCATAGAGAGCAGACGAAAGCTATCACAAAGTTTGTATAATGGAGTGAAAAGATGCGGCCAGGGTTCTTGTGATCCATGGATCCAGGCAGTACAAGCTGTACTACCCATGCCAGAAGGCGCAACTTGTGAGGTTGGACTGTTCAACTTTAGTGCAATTGACAGCAGTCTATTCATTCTTGTTCCATTCTCTGATAGGGAATTAGAAACAGCATGCGCAACACCTTTGTCGCCAAAGAGCAGCAGCATAGCTTAGGCCTGCAATCTGCCTTTGGACTGTCGACACACTTATCACTGGACTCTGAGTCTGGCTTAACATATGTAGCGCGCAATGGCTTGACGGTGGCATGTTGTCGATGCGCAGATGGACAGGCGAGTTGTTACACTTCTTAGAACCTCAGTAATCTTAGGGCTCAGTTGCGGTGCACGTGTGCTCCGTACCTTCACGTACGGACAGTTTCGTGTCCAAGACAGCCAGTGTGTTCAGAATTTCTAGTTGACAGCTCTGCTGACGTCCAGGGGAGCCAAGTAGCCCACCAACAAGGCCCTGGACGAGCGGCTTTTCACTTCCTGCTTGCAGGTGCTGCGGAGTGTATCCCTGCCAGAAGCTGCCGCGCAGGGCGGATTTGACCTGGCCCCCAGCGCAGTTATCACCCACTTTGCCCACGTGCCAGAACTGGAGGCCATCACCATAGGGCTTTCGTCGGGGGAGCTGCTACTACTGAACACAGCCACTGCAGCCATCGCAGACAGTGCCAGTGGCGGCGGCAGCAGTGTAGGCATACAGCTGCCCACACTAGAAGAGGTTGGGGCTGTGGAAGGCGGAGTGGCCGCAGGGCAGTGGTCACCCGATGGTGAGCTCTTGGCACTCCTAACCGGTGATGGCCAGCTGCTTCTAATGAATAAGGTGAGGCGATAAGTAGAGGAATGGCTGAGGCATGCATGTGCTAAATCTGCGTAAAATCTTATGTGCGGTTGGAGGTGCCAGCTACCCTTTGTGCAAGTCCCTATGTGTTTCATGCACCATGCGTAGCCTTGGGTAGGCCGCAGCATGTGGGGTTTACATGGACATGACCCGCAGCCTATCCCGGTGAACAGGGTTGGCAGATTGCGTCCAAGACGCAAAACCCACCCCAAACTGGTCTATCATTGAGTATATTCCATGAAGCAGTTCAGCTGTCGTGTGTCCATTTTCCACAGGAGTGGGAGCTGCTAGCAGAGAGGCCAGTGCGTGGCCATTATGAGAGGAGCTCTGCAGACTTTCAGCTGCAGCATGACCAAGTAGCCATCAGCTGGCGGGGAGATGGTCGGTATGTGGCCACCTGTACACCTCAGCAGGCCCAGCATAGTGTGGCAAGCACAGCAGGTGCAGCAGCCCTAGGACCTGAAAGCCCTGCTGGTTACTGCGAAGTGTGCATCTGGGAGCGAGAAGGCTTGGAGCCTCATGCGACGGGGGAGCACGCGCCAGCACTCTACCCGCTGCTCAGCTGGCAGCCGAACGGCAGGCACCTGTATGCTGCCCAGAAGCTCAGCGCAGCGCAGCAGGCGGCGCAGCAGGCAGCGGACCAGGGGCAGCATGCCGCTGAGGACGAGGAGGCACAGCAGGCTAGGATCGGCGCATGGAAACGTGAGATGAGGCGACAAGAGGCTGAAGCTGCTGCAGCTGCTGCAGCGGGTGGAGAGGTATGCAATGCATGGGCATGGACAGTTGCAGGCAGCTTGCCCTGCGCTACCCTCTTAGAGTGGATCCCATTCAAGGAACTGCCATGATGCTCTCCCATTGTGTCCATTAGCAGCATAAGTAATACCTCAACGCCACGAAGGCTTCATCTAATGTTGCAGGGGAGCGTCCCCATGCTTAGTGTGGTTATGTATTCTGCATGCTTACCAATACCCTAATCTGCGCGCTGCAGGCTTCCAATAGGGTTGTGCTGTACGAGCGCAACGGTCTCCAGCACGGCGGCTTTGACGTGCCAGGCCCTGGTGTCGTGGCCGCCATGGGCTGGTCTCGAGACTCAGACCTTCTGGCTATCGTGCTTAAAGACGGAGGGAGAGGGGGGTCAGGTGCGTCACACGGGGTTAGGTGGCAATGCGATGCGAGTGCCTTGTCGTGGGGTTGACGATAACTACAACTGCGGTTTCTGAACCAGCTGCTGGCCTTTGCTGTTATTCAACACACCGCATGCACCTTGAGCCGGATGTATGTGGTTGACCCCAGGGAGACTTGCTGCTGCGGACTACTTGTCAGTGCAGTGACGGATCGGAACAGCTTGAGGAGGTTCTGTATGCGGCAGCTGCTCACAAGTACCGTACTCTGTCCCGCAGGGCTGCCCTCCTGCCGTCTCCAGCTGTGGCATCGTTCCAACTGGCACTGGTACCTCAAGAGTGAGCGGAGGTTTGAGATGTGTGAGGGGCTGGCAATCCAGTGGGACGATTTGGCAGCCCGGAGGCTGCATATCCTTACCTCAGATGGGGATTATCTGCAGGTGCGTCCAGGCACGGCAAGGATGGGCCCGTAGGACGTGGTTGTATCGGCCATACATGACCCTTAGGAGTGAATGGAAAAAAGATGTACCTGAGGAACTGCAGCTGCAGAATGCTAGCCAGGGTTGTCACCGCCGTGCAGCATGCAGGGCAGCATGGTGCCTGCTGCGGTGTCAGTTATCCCACGACTACTTAGCCTGACAGGCATGCAGTAAGAAGGAGTTAGCCAGGCAGAGATGTGAGGGCAGTTCCCTCCCTGCTGCTGTGCATCTTCACAGAGGCTCAAGTCTGAGCAGTGGACCGCGAGTAGGAGTGGTGTCCCGCTCCGTCCTGCTTCCCTGCAGGTTGACATGGACTGGTGCCCGCTGGTGTCGGGTCGCGGTACTGCAGCTGTCCTGGATGGCCGGAGGGTCCTTCTGACGCCCCTTAGGCACGCCATCGTGCCCCCACCCATGTGTTCGGCAGCGTTACAGTGCTCGGGGGCGCTGGCCTGCGCTGCGCTGTGTGACTTTGGGGATCGGGAGGTAAGCCGTCACGCAGGCTTTCTGGTGTGCCTCCGCCTTATGTGGCAGCTTTGGGCAAGGGTGTACTAAAATGGATGGAAGGTGGCTGCCAGAGTGGTCACAGCGTTACTGCATCTGCGTGGAGGAGGAGTTATCCATGACCATGTTAGCTGTATGCCGACTTTGCATGGAAACGTGCGGGGCCACTAGCTGAGGGCAAGCAGTGCTTGATGAGTTATTTGTTAGTCTCCGTGGGGCATGCATCTGCGGAGGGACTGATTCTGCAAGTGCCAAAGTCTTGAACTATGAGACTGCTACGGCCGACGTGCAGTTCTCCTGAGGTGCAACCCAGCCCCTTGATGGCACCTGCATGATACATGCATTGCACATTTGACAACTGGCGGATGCAGCAAGTTTGCAATATATGTTCTCCAGGTGCTGGCAGCTGTGTTGGGTGATGGCTCTCTGGAGCTAGCCACCAGCTGTGAAGAAGACTTGTGGGAGGAGACCCTAGACGAGCACCAGGAGGCACAGGAGGCCGCCTCTGCTGGCGCCGAGCCTGCTGGGCGTGCTGGAGCTCAGCAGGCACAGCAGGCAGCTTCCTGTGGCAGCGAGCCATGCCTGCTTGCCCAGCAGCTGTCATTTTTGGAGACGACAGTGTCGTTGGTCGGGGCGCGGCAGGCGGCTTGGGCGGCTGAGGACCGCCTGCTGGTGGTGGTCGGGGAGGGCCAGGTGGTGGAGGTGTGTGATCCTGAGCTGGTCACTGCTCTGCCCGATTCGTGTGGCATCGTGCACAGGGATGGGGCAGCTTTCTAAAGCTTAATTAGGTGCAAGGCCTTGCAGGTCTCGCGAATTTGACCTTGTCGTCATCGGAAGACTTGGATCCTAGGGATGAGCGTGCATGGACCGTAGGCCATCAATGTATGGTTAACATAACCAATCCTTTGTGTGACTTCGTATCGCAACAACCTATACACACTTGCACATTCACATGATGCTCTCGAGCATGCGGTTCGCTAACAGGGAGTCTTCCTTTCCGTTCACAGCTGAGAATCAACTCGGAAGCGGGCACTGCCACCCAAGTCGCCGCCCTGAGGCTGCCAGTCCCGCTGGTCTGCTGCATCTCGCAGCCACAGCGCGGCTGCATCCTGCAGCTTGAAGGCGGCCAGCTGCTGCAGTATGAGCCTGGAGGGCAGCTTAGGGAGCAGCCAGTGGCTGGCAGCTTCCCCACGTCGTGCCCTTGCATGGTGGCCAGCCCAGCTGTAGCCACAGGGCGGGCCTTGCCGCTGGCCTTTGGCCTGTCAAGCAAGGGGCAGCTCTATTGGGGCTCTCAGCTGCTTGCCAACGATGTGACCTCAGTTGTGGTAAGGGCTTCGTTACTGAGGAAGGAGACTTCCACTGGTTGTTGCACTGAAGGCATGGTGGGTCTGTCTCACCCGGTCTGCTGGGTGCATGTATATGCATGGTGGACTGGTCACTTGCCGTTTGCTGGACAGAGTGCTCCCCTTTATGTACGTCAAGCTCGGATGACCTTAATCTGGCGACCTGTCGCATCACAGCTTGCCTGCCTGGCATTTCCAAACAGACAAGCTAGCAGAGCGGATGTTCTAAGAGCCAGCTGGCTTCCTGTCATGTTGTGTGTAGGTAAGGGCTGAGGGCGCGGGAGGCGCCTTCCTCCTCTACACGACCCGCACACACCTTCTGTACAGCCTCCCATTGTCCTCCCTTGAGCAGCAGCAGCAGCAGCCGGGCAGCAGCCGCCCCGGCCTGGTCCACCTGGGCAGCACAGCAGGCGCAGCAGGGCAGCCCCAGCAGCAGAGCTTCAGCCAGGCAATGAGGGCCGCCATGCGGCCGGAAGCAGCGCCTGGGGGTGCCGCCAGGGACGTGAGAGTGAGGGCTGTGGAGCAGAATGCCTTACTGGTCGCAGCCCCTCCAGGTAAGGGTCTCTGTGTGTGCGTGTGTGTGTTGTAGGTCTGACCTTGGCATGGTCGCTAAACAGCCTGGGATGTGAGAGTGAGGGCTGTGGAGCAGAATGCCTTGCTGGTCGCAGCTCCCCCAGGTGATTGTTTGTTTGCTTTTTGCTGCATCTGTATCTGCAACGGGTGCTGCTTCAGGGGGCTTGGGTGGTCATGTCAGTATCAATGAAGCGAGGTTGTTAGGGCCTCGCGGCTTGCAAATAATTGGGGGATGCCTCCGCCAGGAGAGACATGTTGATTGGTGTGCGTTCAAGCCTGAGCAGGTATTTATGACACCCTTGTGGCTGTCCCAATGCCTTGCTTTCCAGACTGCACAGGACTGCGTTGTAAGGGATTGCCAGCTGTTTGTTATGTGCACTGCCAGGCTCAACCGTCCTACCACAAGGCTAGCCCCATCAGGGGGGCCATCACGCGCTTCCAGCGGCTATTGTGCTCCCTACCTTGGTACCCTGCAGGCGGGGAGGTTGTTGTGCTGCAAATGCCACGTGGCAACCTGGAGGTCATACGCCCTCGTGCCTTAGTGTTGCCAGCTGTGGCAGGCAAGTCATCCCATCTTGCAGCACGGCCGCTGTAACAGGACCACCACCTGGGTGGTACAGTCCGCCAGTGGGCCACTGCAATTTATAGGTTGGCATGTCACTGTCTCCAGTCACGCACGAACACCTCTCATTTTTCTAAAACATATCGCAAACGGCTCAAACCTGGTATGAATGAAGTCGTGTGTGTGCTCGTGTGAGCCAGCGAATGGCCTCAGGCCTACCAACAATACCTCTCAGACTGTGACCGCCCACCTAGCTGTCATGCTGCGGGATTGTCATTGTCAAGTCATGGCCTCCTGTCATACTGCTCCCCTGCAGCTGCCATTGATGGCGGGGACTGGGCCCGTGCCTGGGAGCTTGCTTCCGTGAATCGGCTTGACCTCAACGTTCTAGTGGACTACCAGTGGCCTGCTTTCCTCAGCCGGGCAAGGGACTTCATCCAGCAGGTATGGAGGGCTAATCCTGTTGGACCTGTATGCTGGGTATCTTGGGAAGCCCCGTGGTACAGATTGCAAATGACGACCTACTTGAGGACGCGAGACACTGGGCAAGATTGCAGTTGTAAAGCATGAGCTGCTAGCTCGTCAACATGGTTGGACTGCTGTTCCATGCTGGCAGCAATTGTGTCTGCCCCCAGTTGAATTCTGTGACACCACTGGGTTCTTTGTCGTGCCCATGTTCCTCCCAGGTATGCCACGCGCATCCGGCGGCAGCTGTGCCGAGAGCTAATTGTCAGTTTGTGCTGAGAGCAGGTTGGCAGCGACCAGGACATTGCAGACCTACTGTCAGCGTTGTCCCCAAACAGCGCGGTGGCAGAGGGCGGCACGTATGCTGGAGGTCTGGCTGAGCTTCCGCCCACAGCAGCAGCGGCAGCAGCAGCATCGCTGGCGGGCCCGGCCTTGGCCACCTTACCTGTGCGGACCAACCCGGGACAGACTGAGATTGCCAATGGTGGCTTGGTGGTGATGATGAATGGCTCCGCCAAGGAGGCAACAGCCCAAGAGCCGAGGCAGCAGGAGCAGCAGCAGCACGGCAAGGTCGCCGCGGTGTGCCGTGCAGTGCGGGGGGCTATAGAGGTCACGGACATGCCTGCCAGGTGCGCAAGGGGTGACCTCCCTAGAAGACTTCCCGTTGTTCTAAACGTCTGGCAGCCGTCGTGTGAAACCATTCCCCTGACAGTCACCAGGTGCAAGCACCTGGACACGTTTTGATATTGACTGGTAGTCTGAAGGATGACGGCACATGAGCCTTTGGGGCAGGCACAAAGTGCATGCAGTTATGCCTCCTTCACAGTGTGCTGCAACCGCTGGTGGTGTGTGAATATCCTCATTCAGTTGCAAGCGATCTTTACCCCTACAGCATGTCTCTCAAACTGTAGGTTCCTGCGGTCGCTGCTAACCAGCTATGCCAAGTGTGACGAGCTGGAGGGCGCACTAGCTATCGTAAAGCAGCGCAAGGAGGCAGAGCTACAGGCAAGGCACATGTCCCTGGGGCTCGGCTGTCGGTCATTGCCTGACCACCTGATGTCTGAGGAGGGCACACAGGGTGGCGCCGGACAGGGGCTTACAAGCAGTGCATGGAGACCAAGCAGCAGGCAGTTTACGGCTGTCTGGGGTATATTTGGCAGCTTCACCGCACGGATGGGCGCTTTGCATGGTTGGTGCATGGTGTTTAGGATCACCCGGGAAGGGGTTCGTATAGGTTGATAGGCACAAGTCGCCTGGCTGCAGGGGTCCCCTGCGCCCCTGCTGGTCTCGGGTAACGCTGATAGTGATGTAGCTTGCTTACATTCAATACAACACCTGGTGGTCAGCCATCCATTGCGTCACAGTGGTCCACAGCTGGGTTGGAGCCTGGCGCATCTGCTGTGGATAGTCAGGGATAGCCTTAAGCACCTGCTGCTCTGAAGTTTGAGTGTTGCCTCGAGCCCTTGACTTCGCTTGCTTGAGCTCAGCCTAACAGATCCCTCTCTTTTTGCCTGGCTTGTCAGGGTGGCGCAGTGCCCGGTGCGCCGTCTGCCGAGGAGGGGCTAAAGCACCTCCTGCTCTTCATCAATGAAGACGTGGTATATAGGGCTGCTTTAGGAGCATATGACCTACCCCTGGCATACATGGTGGTGGCGCACTCACAGGTGGGTCTAGCCTAGTAAGCTGTACCAGGTAACCTGTACCAGCGTACCACTCACTGTGCTGAAGTCTCCGCTGGGGAGTGAGGCCATAGCAAAGACTACTTCTGACAAAACGTACATTCCTGTGTCCTTGTGCAAGTGGGCTTCGGCCTTGCATGGCTTGTATGGTCCTTGTTTCAAGCACCCCATTCCTTCGGTGTTTGCGTACGCAGCTCCAGTACTGCAGGCGGCATGCGTCCCGACGGAATCGTCACGAAGGGTACAGTGCATTGTTAAGAGGGGTTAAGTACCGCGGTCTCACTGCCTTCACTGATGCCTTGCTCGCAGAAAGACCCCGGAGAGTACATGATGGAGCTGCAGCGCTTTGCATCGCTGCCGGAGGGGCCGCTGCGGTCACACGCAATCGACATGCACCTGCGCAGGTGAGGTTGTTATACAGTAGGGGCAGGAGGGAACTGATAGGTCGTTGCATGCAATCCCCGAAAATGTAAATGAGGTATCAAGGCCGCTACCAGGCCCGCTCTGTTATGCAGAGCAGACCTTCTTGTCCTTCCTGTGTATCTGTCACAGCACGTCAATCCGGTGTTACTGTGTGTATGACGTGGCATGCACCCACCTGTGCTTGCATTCATTGGAGGTCTTCCCAGCATCCCGAACCCAGCCCTACCACTGCTGCTGCAGGTTTGAGAGCGCCCTCCGGCACCTGGTAGCTGCAGGGCCTGAGAACTCTGCTGCAGCTCTAGAACTGGCAAAGGACAAGGGCTTGCTGCGGCTGCTGTTGGAGCTGTATGAGAGTGAGTGCATGCTTGACGGTTCTTGCAAGGGCTCATGTTGTGAGTTTAGGCCATGATGTGTTGAGAGAAAGTTGCCTGGGACACTGCCAGGCCCCCTTGACTCGAGTGGGTGTGGGTCTACCCACATCTACTGCAAGTGAAAGCAGGAGCGGCGGCAGACGGGCGTGGCAGCCTGCGCAAGTGGGACGTTGAGGATGTTGTATACACCACAATGTTTCCAAAGCCTGCACAACGGTACCACGCGCCCATTGCTCGGATGTAAACGCTGCAATGCGGGCGAAGTCGACAGGCAGAAGCAGCGGCAGGCAGCCTTGGCAGGTTTGCGGAGAAGCGCAGCGAAGACAGTAGAACTGCATGCTTCTCTGAAACACCTCTTTTGGTGAGATGCCGCCCATCTGGCAGGTCACTCAGAAAGGGAGGATCTGCGGCGTGAAGCCCTGGCAGCCTACGCTGAAGAACTGGAAAGAAAGAACATGGACGAGGATGCCGGCCTAGCCTACCTTGCTGCCGGGCTTCCGGAGCGTGCCACCGAGGCCTACATGGTGGCTGGGCAGTGGCGCATGGCGCTGGCATTGGCGGGTAAGCGGGAATGGGCGCTACGTTTTGCTGAATGGTGCACTGGGGCCATGGGCTGTGGCAAGCAGGGCAGACTTTGTGGTGACTAGGTTGGCGTGTCCGAGCTCTATGGCCTGTGCTGCTCGGCAATCGGCAAAATGGGCACATGTCTCTCTGTCTCTTTCTACCTGGGTACTGCACATGCCGCAGGGATTGGTGCTTTGCACAATGCTGGCAGGTGGGTGCCTGGTATCCTAATATGGCACTGGCCGTGTTAGCAGCTGTGAGCCATGCAGCCTGTGAATAGCTGTGTCACCTCTCCCATTCAAATCAAAAAATACATGGCCCTGCAGGCAAATTGGGGAGGGGCCAGGAGGAGACCCTGGCCCTGGCTGCTGAGTTGGCAGAGGAGCTGGCAGGGAGCGCCAGGCTGGCAGACGCAGCCGCGGTCACGCTGGAATACCTCCAAGTACGTTTTCCATTTGTTTAGGTATCAGGAGTCGGGCTCACTGTTCTTCTAATGCTTGTTTGTTGAGGTGGCGTGCCCAAAGACAGTTGCTGGAGAGCTTCAGGGCTGACTATATTAATGGCCGGCGGCAGGCTGCAAGGAGTACTTCAGTAATCGTGAGGTACCTCCTTAGTCTGCTGGCTGAGGATTTTCGCGGCCAAAGCAGGCACCTCCGGATTGGGATGTTGGTCGGCAGGGCATGGACCTTCGCCAGCTTGGTGGTCTGGACAGGTGTTTTGATGGCTTTTGGACGAGCTGAGCAGCGGATAACTCCCTGAAGCCCAGGTGGCACTCTGCCACGGCTGAGGACCTCCGCATGCAGGGGTGCTGATAGGTAGCAGGCAGGGGTACTGTGTATGACATTCAGCGGTGCTGACAGGTGGCAGGCAGGCAGGGGTGGGGTGGTTGTATGCACCGGTACTGCGGAGGACAGGCAGGGGTACTGCGGGTGACATGCTGCAGGTGATGGGCTAGGTTACACCTCCTCGCAACCTGCATGCTGCAGGATGTGGCTGGTGCGGTAAGCCTGCTGGCAAGGGGTCATGAGTGGAGGGAGGCGCTGAGAGTCGCCTACAGCTACCAGCGGTGAGTCGCTGTTGCAGCAGTGAAATGTTTGTCCTCGTGCGGTCTCCCCTCTCACTTGTCTTCCAGCTCCTGATGCAAACGCGCGGTTTACATTCCTTGCTCTGAGCACCTTGCATTTCCCACACGCTGGGAATGCATGACGGCCAGCTCACACGAGCTGTATTACGAGCCTGCAGTCCTGAGAAAGCCACCCAGACCTGCCTCCCTAGCAATTTGTTGACCCTATCTAACCCTTGGAAAAGCGGGCGCACTTCACCCCCACGAGGCGCCACAGCCTTGGTCTCCTCAATGCAATGTTCTGCGAATTGTGCCTTCGCCGGTCAGAACCTGTCATTGTTTGCTGCAAGTTACCTCAGGCGTCAGTGGCGGCCGCAGTAGAGCTACACAAGGGATGCCCCTCCCAATGTGTTCACAGGGCGGGTGGTAGCCTGACATGTCATAACAGCTCACCAAGTTGCCGTGGCAGCCCCAAAAGCTTTGTCAGAACTCAGCTCTGCCATGCAAGGAAGGGTGGCGGCAAGTTGTAAGACTAGACTCTGCCGTGCAAGCGCAGGGGGGATATGGTGGACAGCATGGTAGCTCCTCAAGCCGCGGCGGCAGCCTCGGAGACGTTAAGAGACATTGAGGAGACCCTGGAGCGGGTGGGCAAGTACTCCTCCAGGCTCAAGGACCTGCGCCAGCGGCGGCATGAGATTCAGGTGCGCTTAGGCAGTCCAAGGTCGACATGGTCGGCGCAGTTTGGGACCATGAGAATGACCAATAATTGCAGTCATTGTGCCTTCCCTGCTTGTACAGCGAGGCAGGGATGACCCCGGGCTGCACCCATTTCCACCACAGAGGGGTTGTGATATGGTGCCATGGACGATAAATATGTGTAATGATATGCATGGCATGGGAGGCAAGAGAGAGCGCCTTGAGGTTGGCATACTCCACCCATGCCGAAGTCAACATGCTTTCCTCCTTGTTAATTGAGTTGGTTGGAAGCAGCAGATAAGGTATGAGCATGCGGGGAGGCTCGCTTGTATGTGAGGGCACTTGAAATCTTGCACAATAGCTGGCCATGCATGACTCTCCCCTCCTCCACCTGCCAAACCCCTGCCCCACCATGCAGGCGGCCCTGGCAGCAGCAGACGAGGAAGCAGGCCTGCCCTCCCGGCACCGCGATGCGGATTTTGACGATGCAGCCTCCGAAGCAGTCAGCCTCCTCAGCGGGCTGAGCGTCTACACCGACAGGTAGCTCTCAAGGCCTGTCACACAAGCAGTGCTGGTCCACTAGGGTTATCGTGCAACGTGTGGGCTGGAAGCCAGCCAGTGCTAGGTACAGGGGACGATGCTGGCAAACTGCCGAAGCTGGCCAGCCAGTGTCACTGAAATCCTCATGTATTAATGGTAATTTCAGCTGGGGCCAGTGTAGCTTGCACTTTGCACAAACCTCCTGCGAACAAATCTGAGACATCTTTGTACCAATCAAAACTCCCAGGGATCTGCTTTGGATGTGGATACCAGTGTGAGACGATATGCAGGCGGTATTTGAAAACCGTTGCCCTTGGCTAATGGCATGGAATGTCACAAGTGCCTTGTGCTAAGCTGCAGGACGCATACCGGGGCTACCACGTCAGCGGGCAGCAGCCTAGCACCTTCCACTGTGGGGGGCCGGCGAACCCAACGGCGCAATAAGAAGGTACGGTGGGAGGGCGGGCTGCCATGTTTGTCACGAAAGGCTGCTGCACGCCTGCAGTCGGCTCTGCAACTACCGTTGCCCTGTTGTGACATGTGATTTAAAGCCGGAATGGGAATGTATAATGGCACACGATACAGTAGCCTTTAGCATTGGTCGAAACTGAGTGTTGCGACATCCATGCCCAAGCGCTGCTGTGACTCCGGGCAAGGGCACCAGGACAGGTTGTTAGGGTTGTATTGCAAACTCAAGTGGGAACCATGTAGCCTAGCTGCAGCGAGGCCCTGACGTCTCGTGCACAGCAGTGGCAGGTAATCTGATGCATGGGTGCCACGCAAAGGCGCCACCCACTTCGTTGAACCAAGTTAAAAGCAAGGCGCCGCCCACACCCGGAGCTGAACAAAGTTCCTTTGGGATGCACTGCAGAACAAGGGTACCCGCATTAGGCAGGGCAGCCCGGAGGAAGAGCAGCAACTGGCCCAGCACATCCTGTCGCTAGCACCGTCCTCGACCCTCTGTAGCCAGGTACGACTGTGTATGCGGGTTCTGGTCCTGTGTTGGTGGCAGGCAGATGGGGCCTGGGGGGTCCTGGTAGTGAGCTTTCCGGGCAGCCTTGTCCTACCGAAGCAAAGCTTGCACGACCCTTGGTTGGTTGCATGGATGCAAGCTGGCCGTGTAAACAACACAACTTGCCGGCAGGCTGCTGTTCCTGTGGTAAGGCGCTGGGCGCTGGGCTGGCTGGTGGGCGGAGCCCGCATCCCTGTCAGGTCCCTGTGGGATCTAAGCAGAACAACAGAGGAAAACCCAGCCTAGGAGTGTGCAGGGTGTAGAGTTGGTGGCACGGTCAGGGAAGGTTAAGGGGAGGGAGGCTCGCAGGGGTGGACCGCTGCTATGGTGTGAGTTGTAGTATCTTTACAAAGGCAATCATGCGACGCGTCCATGCTGCTGTCCTGGGCGGGAAGGTGACGTGCAAGGCTTTGGCAGGCGCAAACGATGGTGGGCCGAGAATTGAAGAGTCTGGGCCGCAAAGTGGGCAGGTGGCATTCAGGTTGGCGCGCCTTATTAGCTCTCTGCCTCACTTCGCCCTCCTGCTGCTGGCGACGGACAGGTGGGCCAGCTGACAGAGACACTAGTAGTGCTGGGTCATGAAGGCGACGCCCGACTGCTTCAGCAGCGCCTGGGCGTGCTTTGTACAGCGCAGCAGGCAGCAGTCCAGGACGTCCTCCAGAACCCGCCCCCGGGGCTGGCCATGCAGCTGAGCTGGCAGGCACAGCAGGCGCTGGCAGCGCAGCAGGCAAAGCAGGGCGCCAGCGGGAACAGCCTTGGAACCGTAGTAGCAGCGGTGCTGGCGGCGGTGCCGAGGGCTGAGCTGCAGCTGAAGGCAGCAGAAGCGCAGGCATCACATAAAGCATCGCGGTGGAAGTGGGATATGCTGCGGACCGCATGATGCGCAACGCTTTGCTTGCTTGTGTGCCGTGCATATGTTGCTCTGAGCTTGGGTGATGTGCTCATCCAACCAACGGGATGTAGCATTTGACAGAGGCTTGAACCATCACAATGGGTTTCTGTCAAGCAGCCTGCTGGGCAGCAAGTTATTTTTATGATGGTTCCACAGGTAGAAAGCACTGCGCTACCAGTACCAAGGAGATTGTCTTTGCAGGTTTGAATCGCTGACCCCGGCAGCCCGCATTCATTGCAAGGGGAAGTCTTTCACCAGCTTCCAAGAGCGAAGGGTCTTGTCTTCCACCTGCACAAAGCAGGACACCAAAGGAGCTGATTTCATGCCTCCATATGCGAGACGCAAACATGGAGGTCAACCTTGCGTTTATGAGGAAACAAGCACCCCTGGGCCCTGCATGCTCGCACCTAGACCTAATCGAGCTATAGAAGTGATAGGGGCCTACCAGCTCGATGTGGCGCCGATTGGGCCTAAGCCCTGCTGCTATCATGCATATAGACTCAGGCGCATCCTGCATCCATTCCTGTTAGTACACCCCAGCCCTCACTCCTTGTCCGCACTACCTGCCACCCATAGTACTACACTCGTACGTTAGTCCGAGCTGTCAATGCGGCACGCAAGGTATGCTTGCTGCGCTTGTTGAAGTGTATATAGTCGTAACACATATATAGTCCCAATCCTGTCAGTACCGTTGCCCTTCACTCTTCCCTCTGTTTGCACTGCCTGCCACCATGCTTAACACATATGCAGTGGGACCTTGGTACACGTGCCTGGCTTGACAAGTACCATCATCACGACCCCTAGTCCACACAAGAAGTCAAGCAAGCCGCAGGTTTTTATTGCACCCAGCCCCGTCAGTACAATTCACCCTTACCTCCCCTCAGTTTGCATTGCCTGCCACTCATTAACAAGGGCAGCTACACACCGGCGTGTACCACACGGCTAAGCTGGAAACCTCAAAGCCGTCCTCTTCAAGCTTGCCAGGCCCCTCCAACAGCCGCTCCTGCATCTCTGCCGCTAGCACTTCCCTGCAGCGTTCCAGGATCCCGACCCTTGATGTTGGTTTGAATGCCGGCATAGGCTGGGGGGTGCCATAGTGGACTTGTGCTTTGGCGGCTAGGAGCCAAACTCGCAGGGTGCAGCAGCACAGCACCCAGGCAGGGGTGTGTGGCATTTGACAGACTGTACTTCCACCCTTTCAAGCTGCATGTTCCCATGCGAACCCACCGGGCGCTGTGTGGCAAGGGTGAAGTGCAGGCCAGCTCCCTACCTTTCTCCTTGGCTGATGTCAGCATATAGGAGCGACAAGTGTGGCATATAGGCGCTTGTAGGGTCCTGGCTGTAAGCTTCCCTGGCTGCCGCCCCTGCTGCCATGGTTGCTGGCTCTGGCTTGCAGAGGATGTACACGCACTGGTGAAAAATTTTCCCAAAAGAAATCTGGTCGAAGGTGATTCTGTAGGGCTGCAGCGGGAAAGGGAGGAAGAAGGTGTGCAGCACTGGTCTTCCCATATAAGCATGGTGCAGCATGCAACGACTGTTTCGAGCCGTAATGGCAATCCGCCCGCCGACTTTGCTTGCCTCAATCTTCTATTTCAGTCCTTCATTTGGTTAGTAGACACAGTCATGGGACATGAAGCTCTAGCTAACCCAACTCAGGGAATCAATCTTCTAACACAAGGGCTCTTTGATGAGGCTCTCGATGGGTGGAATATTCAGGGAACAGTATCAAATACAAGCCCTTTTGTTCTACGCGAGTGCGAAAGCCACTTGCCTCAAGCTTGGCAGCTAGCTGCGCAGCAGTTTGCAGAACCTGCTGTGCCGGCTGCTCAATGCCCCCAAGCAATGTGACATGGGGTGCAAAGGTGGGCACCAGTGCAAAGCGCCTCGCCAGTAGGTCAATTTCCTGCTGCAGCTTGTCTGCAAGTGGTCCTGCACCAAAATGTCTTCAGACATGGTTGCACAACCGGTAGGTGCAACTTGGTTCATATGTCCCTTCCCTCTACCTTGCACCACAGGCCCCTTGGGTTGAGCGAAAGGGGCACAGCTAACACTATACTCGTTGGGTAGGGTTTAGGCTGCCCACCTTTCGGCATCAGCCAAAGAGAGTACGATTCTGTGTAGGAAGCCATGGCTGCGACCGCTCCCTGACCGACAACCGAAGTCTTTGTAAGGTTGGTACTGCAGGTCCGAACAAGCTGAGGAGTTCCTTGAGTCCTGGCTCGTATAGGAGTCCACCTTCCGGAACACCAGATGGGATGGACAGATCGCTCAGCTGGTACCTGCCCCGCACCAAGGTTGCCGCGAGTCAAGGTAATGCCAACTTGCATGGGCCAATAGAAGACGAACTGGGGCAGTACACTGCAGTAGGTCAGGCAGTGGGCCAGGCTGCAAGATCGCATCTCATGGATACCGGTATCCAGGATCAGGTGTTCTACCTGGCCAAATGCACGTGACAGGAAGGGGTCAGACAGCAGTGTGGCGGGTGCCAGCTGCGTCAAAAAGCGTCAACAGTTGATGAATGGGTTGTCTTCTTCTTCTTGATGAACTCCCAGCTGTACGCCACCAGTCTTGAAGTGAACACGTTTTCCACACCCAGGTCCGCTGGATGGAACCCACACTGTAGCATATCAGCACTGATGCTGACACACTGAGCCAGCCTTACTGAGGCTGAGGGCTGAGCTCTAGCCAAAATTGCAAGGGGCCCCATTTCTCCATACATGCCTAATCCTACCGTCACAAGCTGGGGCCGGACATAGGGCAACTGTGTTAAGAAAGCAGCAAGAGGTCTTCATTGCCCGATATGCCAACAAGAAGTCACAAGGGCTAAAGAGACAAACAGCTTTTGTTTGTCGCCACCTTGATACCCTAAGGCGACCTTGCAGCCTCCTTACCATAAGGCTATTGCAAGGCTGCTGGCATGCCATGCTTGGCCACATATTCATTGATTTCCTCTGGGCTCATCCCCTCAAAGGGGTCATCAGCCTTGGCGCCCTTCGTCACCCCAGCTATGTATTCTTCTATTTCCTGCGGAAGTTTAACACGACGTCTGGAGCCTGGAATGAGGTGGACAGATCTGTGTGTGAGGCAATTTGATCAGCAAATGCCGGGCTTGGCCATCCGGGGAGCTAACACCCTTGCATGCAAGACTCCTGCACTACAATGACATATATGCAGTTCACTCCCACACGACAAGAAATGCGCAACACATGGCCCCAGCCTGACGCCTTTGACACCTTGGAGCAAGTCAAGTCAAAACCAGGGTAGCCGATTATGAAACCTTTTTGACAAGCACTGTGCGTGATGCAGGGAAGTACTACTACTGAGCCCGTTCAAGGTGCGACTAGTGTGGAATGCCGCGGGACACATAACAGAATCTGACACTAGACCAGTGGACATGAGAGCTCTTCAATGCGACAAAGGGAAGACCCAATACCAGACTTGCCAGTCGACCTACCTGAGGTGTCATCCCCTTAAAGGTGTCCTCGTCCTCTAAAAAGCTCTTGCCTGCCAGCATGAGTCGCGCCTGCTCCGCTTTCCGAGCCTCCTTCTCCTCATCCACCTGCTCAGCACCGGATAAACTAGTGATTATTGACTCGCCTAGGCGCCCTGGTGAATAGGGCGGACCCCAGTTGCCGAGGAATAGCCCAGAAGCAGCAGCCTCTGATATAGCCAGTGGTATTGCTTCACCACCCTAGGCCGGCCCTGCTGTCAGACCAGCACCTGTCGCTGTCTGTGGCCTGTGCTGCTGCACACCCTAAGGCAGACACAGCAGCAAGTACCTTGGGCGGCTCCTTCTCTTTCCAGCTGACGCGGTTGAAGAGCAGCGAGGCCATGGCCACCGCAAACACGCCCCAGTAGAACTTCTCCCAGGTCTTCAGCTTGCCGCCCTCCATCTGCCGGCGCTCCCAGGGGAACATGAAGTTTGTGGCTGCACAGGGGAAGTCAGAAAGGCCCTGGTCCAAGCGGCGGGAATGGTAAAGGTCATCTGCCTGCGCTGCTCGGAACGGGCCGCATGTGAGACATGACCAGCCTTCTCTCCAAAGTTGTAAAGGCAGTGCTAGAAGAGAAAGACGTGGCGGAGAAAGCGGCAATCTCGTGACTTCGAACTGGCAGGCACTTCGCACCTACACGTGCAGACTCCCGCTGAGTCTCGCCAACTATGGATGCGGTGGTGCCAAAAGCTGGCTCGGCAGCACTGCCAGCAGCAGGGCCGGCAGCCGCCCCGGCTGCATCGCCACCTGCTGCTTCTGCTGCTGGCACAGCCTGGCCCGTTGCCGCTTCTGAAGAGACTGCACTGCTTTCACTGGCTGGCCTCCGTAAACGTCTTGACGGGAACTTGGCAGCGTTGCTCTCAGCAAGGTCACCTGGCACTCGTGCATAACCCCTCAACTGTAATAGAGCTGCGCCGTCGGCCGCATAAGCTGATCTAAGGTTTTGGACAGCTTGTTTCAGAGACTGTCGCAGCATAACTTGCAGGGTTTGCGATGGAGAGGCCCTCAGCTAGAGTAAGACCGAGGTGCATGCAGGCTTGCACCAGCTATCCAGAGGTTGATACCTCTCAGTTGATAGTTGGTATGAACACCGTTATTTTCTGTGTGTGAATGTTGCTAACTGTTCTAACTGAGTGTACTGGCGGGGGCGCTTGAGAGGGAGTCTTGAAACTTGCAAGCGCTTGCCGTACCCCAAAGAACACTGACGTGCCGTACTTGCCTTCTGCGAATCTACAAACATCACAGATCACCTCAGGGCCCAGTTGCCGAAGCTTGTCCTGTCTGCGTTGTCATGGGCTTCTTGATCTTCGGGCGAAGCAAGGCAGACAAATTGAGAAACAGAAAAAGCGATCCTATCAAGGTGAGGTTAAAGGTGGCAAGCTTTCAAAGAGGTATTTATAGTTCGTGATGTCACACAGCAGCATTGGCCTAGCTGGGATATGCCTGTTCGACCTGCCTGTGAAGTACTGCCGTTTGGCTTGTAGAACGAGGCTCAAAAGCGTGAACTGGCCCAGCAGCTTGCCAACGAGGCAGCACAAAAGGTAAACCTGCTTGTAGCAACCTGAGCTGAGAGCTGGCAGCATAACTGGCTCGAGGTGAATGACTCGTTGTTATCACCAAAAGCGGTGGCGTTACACACCATGCTCGCTCCTGAAGCCCTCTCTTTTGTTGCAAAGCAGGCAAAGGCACGCAACAAAAGGGTGAAAGCCAAGCGGGTGTTCTGCTGTGGGGGTTGAGATGAGGACACCGGCTAGGCCCCCTCAACTACCTAGGAAGCCGGCCAGCGTGAGGACTAGCTCTCATACAACAACACTCTACCTGGTGAAGGTTCGCCTCTGGACGACCTGCTCTTTTACGGCTTGCAATCTCTGCCTATATTTGGGTGCCTTCTGGAGCATGAGGGGCCAGGTCGTTTCCAAACAGTCCTCCGTTCGGTGGTCAGTACTGACAAAGGCTTTTGTATTTTGTGTTTTGAACCAAGTTGCGTTCGGCAATGGTAATCGTCCCAATGGGGCGGTATGACACCAGTGGATAGACAAATGGTCAGCCTTGTATGACATACTTTCTTCACGGGTGCAGTGGCGGCGGTGTTGCGCTAATAATAGTATACTAACACTCTGGATGGCAGTTTGCAGTCATCACAGTGCAGTAGCACTTCAAGGGAAAAACTACCACAGTATACCATTTGCTACCATGTGTACTTGTTCCTAGGTAGGAAGTTTGTTTCTCCAAAATTCCCTTGGTGATCTGACTGCTCAGGGCACTTTCTGCGGAAGACTGCATGTGTGTTTTCCCATCTGCTAGGCTTGTTGAACCCCTTAATTGATTGGCAGTGTGGGTATTTGAAGCAGTTTCTTGGCAGCCTTGGCAGTGTCGACATGTAGACGTCTGGCAGTTTTTGAGTGTGTGTGTGGGGTGGGGGGGGGGGGGGGGGTCGCTTTATATGACTAATGTCGTGCAGATCCGGGCGGTACTCTCAATCACTTTTGGTAGGGCTGCCACGTTCTCTGTGTTATTTGTCACAAGGTGAATTGGTGTTGCAATCTGGTGGGGGCGCTTGGAGCCTTTGCGCTATCGAGTTCTAAGTTGTTGTGCAGTACTTGCGTCTCGTGAGTCTACTGAGATCACCGTCAAAACTCGGCTGCCGCAGCTTGTCCGGTCTGCGTTGTCATGGTCTGGTGGCTCCTCGCCCGACGCATCCGTAAGAAGAAGGAAGAAAAAGCGAGGGCCGGGGCTACTGACCCTCTGAACGTGAGGTCAAAGTGGCGAGCCCTCAACTAAGTATCCTTAGCCTGTGATGCCATACGCGCCACAGGTACTGGGCCAAGCTAGAATTCATGACACATGACTGGTCGGCCTGACTATAAACGTTGCCGTTTGGCCTGCAGAACGAGGCTCATGAGCGTGGACCGGTCCGGCAGGTTGTTCACGAGGTGGTGCATGAGGTGAGATCTGCGTGCAACCTGGTGTGACATCTGTAGGGGACATCTGTGATAACTCTGCCCGACCGCCCTACTTGCTGCTAAGCCCCTCTCCTCTGCTGCTAAGCAGGCAAAGGCCGGCATAAAAGAAGTTAAGGCCAGGCGGAAATCCTGCTTTGGGGGTTGAGAGGCAAGAACCGGTTAGAGACCCTCCCCTCCGTAGGATGCCAGAAGGCCAGCCAGCCTGAGGACTTTTGGTACCTAGTTTAGTGGGACCCACACTTCGGTCCCTTGGTATTTGATCTGATGCCAGGATAGTTAGAAAGGTTGTGGTCTTGCCAGGATGGGTAGAAAGGTCGTGGTCTTGGTTAGTCAAGCAGCATTCCACCGCTGGAATGTGTGCCTCGTCTTTAGTGCCTGCCTTCTTAATGTGTGGAACTATCTCTGTTCTCTGCCTATCCTCGATTTGCAGTCGCTACTGATGTTCGCGTCTTTGTTGAGCTTCCCTGCAAGTTGCGTTCCCGCACTGCTGGTTGTTCAGTCGCATGCAGTACGTTAGTGGAACGGCAAAGAGGTTAGCTTTTTGTGACAATGTTTCAACAGGGTGCAGGGGCAGATCTTGTGCGCTATAACAGCCGAGTGGGATGGCAGTTTGCAGTACATCACGACATGCCAGCACTTGTTAGGTAGGTGGTATCACAGTATACCTACGACCTAGTCGATGTCTTGCTTCCTTCATCGGATACTTTTCTGGTACATTTCAGAACTTCTGACTGCACAAAGCACCTCCCATGGTAGGCTGGAAGGGGTCTCAGTCCCATGTGCTACCGTTTTTTGAACCCATTACTTGGTGGCAATGTGGGCAACGCACCAGCGTCTGCCTCGGCAACCTGCATGATAACAGCCATGCGTAGCCTGTGCTGGAGCACTCCTGACGCATAGCTGTTAACGCTTTCGTTTTTTGGGGGGGTAAAGTGGGGGGGGGGGTGGGGGGTATGATCGA
>BBXU01002693.1:0-32471 GCA_001598975.1 Parachlorella kessleri
TATGATGACTACCATTACTTACAGTCGTTATGTAAAGTCAGTCAAAGAAAATGGCATGGAAAATGGCCACATTAGTGAGGTTAGGACCAGTGAAGCCGTGGCTAGCCAAGAGACTTCAGGAATCGCGTGAGACAGACGCTTCCTCTTTGATCATGCAGCGTGCTAGCTCTGCTCCGCAAGGTGCTGAACACAGCGCAGATACCTGAGTCGAACCTGAACACGCTGCCCAGCGCCAACTTGCCCATATTAAGCAAGTTATTTGCCTACCTGACCACACGAGCATGGGAGTTCAACTCTTAGGCTGACTAGTCCTTCGGTGTGGTGCAGCATCCCAAGCTTTCCCACAGCTGACCTACACCCCAGTCGGCCCTCAGGTGGGCTGTTCAGCAACTTTGTATAACTCAGACAACAGCCCTTGACCGACAGGCGGTGGCTGAGGGTGAGGGCCGGGCACTGGGGTTGGCTGGGCTTTTCCCCCTGCTGGCTTGGCAGTATTGATAAAATCACCACTGATGGCGCTCTGTACTGGATGGTGTGCAGGTGCTCTATGTGGCTGATCCCGCCTGCCTAGCAGCCTTGGTAGGGCAGCCCCTCATGGTAAGGATTCGAACAAGGGATAGCAGAGGTGCCGGCATCGAGTGCCCGGTCAGTGTATGGCTCCAAATTCTGAGGTGGGCCCACCTCAGAAGTTGCCTGTTGGGTGTACGTCCGATTTCCCCACCCAACAACCCGGCCTCTGACCCAAGTTGTGTGGCTCCATGCACAGGCAGCAGCACACACGCTGCTAAGGGAGCAGACAGCCATGGGAGAGGCATTACAAGTGAATGCCAAGCAGCACCGTGCTATTCTTCGGCGACGCGAGAAGCGGCAGCGGGAATACGAGAAGGGACAGCTGCTGCATTCCCGTAAGGTGAGTAATGGGGAGCTGTGAGCAAGGGTGCTTGGGGAATCTTTGCACCTGTGGCAGTGACCTCCGGTGATCCAGGCCGCAAGTGGGGCATTGCAACGAGCAGCAGAAGGCGGCTCCTTGGCATTCTACTGTTACCATAGCGGTCTACGTTCTATATTTGAGAGCTACTGGTTGACCTGACTGACAATCACGGGGCCTTGTGCCAACAACCGCCATGTGCGTCTTTGACAACTTGAAAGTGTGCTCCTGCTCTGCTGTGCTGTGGTGCAGCCATACCGCAACAGGCTGGTCCATGACTTTGCCAGCTCTAGGCCTCGGAATGAGAAGGGCCATTTTGTAGCAACAGCAATAGCAGCAGCAGCAGCAGCCGGTTCCCAGCCACCGACAGGGCCAGCAGTCCCTGCGCCAGCTCTAGCCAGCCTGGCAGTTGCTGAGGGCGAGGGCGTGGCGGCGGAAGGTGGGCTGGGAGCGGACTCCAGGCCTGAAGAGGACACTGTCGTTGAGGACGGGGTATTAGGTGCAGCAGCAGCAGCAGCAGCAGGGGTGGCACTGGTGACAGGGGACGATGCTTTGGCAGCGGAGGCACTGGCATGCCTTCCACAGGTGCAGCAGCAGCAGCAGCAAGGAGGGATTGGTAATTTGCCAGCAGATTTGCATGGGCAGCAAGGAGCAGGGGAGGGCCAGCAGCAGCAGTGATCACCGGGCAAAGGCCAGAAAAGGTTGGCCAGCACCGGCGTGAGTGTATGTATCATACGGTAAGCAAATGACAGCTGGGCCGGGCGGGGGGAACTCTCGCGTTGGCTGTAAGTGTTCCCTGGGTGTGCGACTGATGTTGCTTAGGAGTTGAGGACTGGCTATATAATGCTGGCACGGCGTTCTGAGACTGTTGTCCCTGCAAAAGCCTCTATAGAGCACTAGCTGGTTTCGAATTCCTATCTTCAGGGTCTCGCAAAGGGCGCCCCCCTGGGACACAAAAGCACTGGTTGGTTCTGGCTTTGAGACGGTGGCTGAGCAGCGAAGCATAGGGTCACGGACGAAATGTAACTAGAACTGTGAGGGACTATGGTTAGAACGGGGGCTGGTGAGAAGGCGCAGGTTGAATCAAGGTGGAAATGCACGTGACAGAAAGGGATCAGACAGCAGTGTGGCGGGTGCCAGCTGCGTCAAAAAGCAGGCAGAATTAGAAAGGGGAGACAAGCTGCAGGCACATTAGGTTAATTTCGAGAGTAGATCTGCTGGAATGCCAGGTCAGACCTCCAGCTCAGCACGTGCAAGGGCGCCACCCCATTCGCATCCGCTTCTTCCTTGGCTTCTGTCAGGCTATCTTGATCCTCTTTCTATAACAAGCCAGCAAATCATTGAACCCCCAGTGGTTTTCGGTTCAGGTGCTGGTGTGATCGCAACCTGTCTGGCAAGCTGACTGTCGAGCGTCCTGACACCTGGTCCTGCCCCTGGCTATTTCATTTGCACAGATGGCTGCCATCAGCTCAGCGTTCGATGCCGGCAACTGCAACGTGGTGGATTGCCAGAAGCCAGACAACATACAGATCGAGCTCAGAGAGGAGCCCTACACGCCATATGACAAGATAGCACATAAACAGTAAGCCATCCCTCCTGTCAAGGCAAGCTTCTGACGCCTTCGTTTGGAGGGCAGGGTCTCAGAGTGAAGGTCAGCTGCAATACACGAGGTCCATCCGCTGGTTTTGTCATAAGTGTTTCACACGTTCACTCTCCTTCCCATACCGACACCTTGTCCCTAGGGTTTGAGCTCCCTGTATTGCTCCTTTCTTAGCTCCCTATGTTGTCAGTTGAACGCCGGCCTTCCCGCCTGCTTGACCTCTCTGGGACACCCCTTCTGACCCAGACAGCTTCTTTTACGTGGTGCTTCCAGGTGGTTCCACTTTCGGGTGTCCAATGTCCGCGGTCAGGCGCTCACCATCCGCATAGTGAATGCCGGCAAGGCATCCTTTCCAGAGTGTTGGCCTGGCTACAAAACACGGGCGTCCTATGACTGTCAGAAGTGGTTCAAAGTGGAGACCAGCTATGACGCGGATCAAGGGGAGCTGATTTTCAAGCTGACTAGCGAGCGGGTGGGGGCTGTGGTGCCGGTGCTTTGGTACGGCTGCCAGGAATGTGCATCAGTAACGACAGATGACAGGGCAAGCTGGGAATCCTGCTTGCTAGCAAGGGGTGGGAGCTGGGCTGTACTGGCGGACATGTGGCACCATTCGCAGCTGGAGCTGTGCAGGGGCGGGAAGACCGCCCCCCTAAATGTTTATTTAATGTTGCTTATCTACGTGTAGGTGTGGGTCTCTTGCCATGGTTTTGCGCCGCTCGCTGTGCAGGACAGCGCGCAGACTGCTTGCTGGGGCTCCTGACTTCCATGGCTTTGGACCTTGGTCTAGGACCCCTGCTGAAGACCCTTGCGCCCCTGCTCAACCTGCAGGACAGTGTGTGGTTTGCCTACTGGGCCCCTTACTCATTTTCCCGGCATCAAGACTTTGTGGCGTCCCTACAGCAGTCACGGCCGGAGCTCATACAGCTGGAGTCTGTGGGGCAGTCGCTGGATGGGAGAGACATTGACGTGTTGCGTGTAGGTGCGAAATGGCAGGTGCTTGATCAGCGCACGAGCAGCTGGCAGGCAGGCAGGCAGGCGTGTAGCGTGACTGATGGTCAAAAACTGCAGATCGGCAGCTTTGCTATAGCAAACTGGAGTGGGAGTTCTGTCCCTCCGTGGCTGCAGGGGATGGCAGCCCCTCCAAGAAGGTTGTGTGGGTGGTGTCCAGGCAGCACCCAGGGGAGAGCATGGCAGAGTGGCTTGCAGAAGGCATGCTTCGGCGGCTCGCCGACCCTCACGACCTGCTTGTGCTGCGCCTGCTGAAGGTTAGTTGCAAAGAGATACGCAGTGGTTGAGAATGGGGCGCCAGCAAAGCTGCGCTTGGCGAAAGCGCTAAAGTGCAAAAAGCTGCTTCATGGGGGAGCCGCTGGCTGGCTGACATGGTCTGCTTGCCCGGCTTGCTTGCTTGGCACCTACCAGAAGCCTGAGGTTGACTTCTTCGCTGTTCAGCTGTGGTGTTCCAAATCTCAACTTGGCCTGGGCTGCTGCATCCCAGGCGCCGTGAGCCTCGTCTCACCTGCTCGGTACTCCGCCACCAAGGCCCTCATGTGTTCTCCTGTGTGTGCCTGGCCCCTCGCTGCAGATGGCCACCGTGTATGTGGTGCCTAACATCAACCCAGGTGCGCGGGGCTGCACCAGCACCAGGGGTGTGCACCTCGGTGGCATGCTTGGCCATGCTCTCCTGAACACTTGGCAAATTCTGTGCAGGGCAAATTCTGTGAAGGGCAACCACCCTGTCAGGCACCGGCCCCGCTGCTGCTGATTGACGTATGAGAATAGATGGAATTTTTGGGAGGTTGACACCCGTCCCTGGGCTGTGAGCAGATGGCTGCGTCCGAGGGCACCACCGCACCAATGCTAAGGGGGCCAACCTGAACCGGGAGTGGGACAAGGCAACCCTGGACTACAGCCCAGAGGTGGGTTGTGGCAGCCCTTGCTGGAGGCGTACTATGCGCCAGGTGGGTTGTTGTAGCCCTTGCTAGGGGCGTACTGCCTAGACATCAGCCCAGAGGTGGGTTGTAGCAGCCCTTGCTGGGGGCACACCTGCCTAGACTTCAGCCCTGCGAGTAGGTTGTGCCATGCCCTAGGTGGTGCCATACGTGGACTTGTTGAGTCATATGCATATGCCACATTGGAGCGGTCAAAATGCAGCTTAGGCGAACTTGGAAAACCTTCTGTAATGTCCAAGGGCTTCATCCCTGCTAGGCTTTTAAAAGGTACGATTGCCATGCAGGCAGGTGGGCTCCATGCGCAGCAGTTCAACCTTCTAGCCATCGCTGTGATCGTGCACCCAGGCCATGTTTATTACTCGCGCCTGGGAGCAGGGCCATGCATGTTTGGGGGCATGATAGGTTCTGGACAGGAAGGTGTGGTAATTGAGACATGGTCAGCTTGGGCTACCAGATCAATGGCAGTGTGCTGAAAGAGTGGGGCACCCCGCATGATTGCGGTGTCATGATTTAGCCTCCCGCCCAACTGCCACCAACGTGTGAGATTGTAGAAACGCGGGTTGGCTAGCGTCCTGTACATCTAGTGCATATCGTGCTGCTTGGCCACAGGTTGTCCACGTGCTGAGGAAGATGGAGGAAACTGGCTGCCACTTCTTCATAGATGTGAGTCTCTCTCCTTGGTGTGTGTGCCGTGCCAGTGGCAGGTGCCTCTCAAAGGTAGCATAGTGTGCTCAGCAGCTCCTCCTTCCCAACCTTAAAAGACATGTGGTGAGAACACATGCTGGGCATGCAAGCCCCATCTGTGCTGCCTCCGTGCTTTGTTATGTGGTTTCTCGGCCACGGCAGCAGAGTGTCAAGTGGGTCGACTTTGTAAAGGGTGGTAACGAGCTTCAGTGCCCTCCACTGGTTTACTGGGTGATAGCAGTGCTGGAACAATGGCAGGGCCTGATTAGGGGTTCTGGTGGGGCAGGTCCAGGAGTGGTGGCCAGACCACTCTACCTATACAGGGGATGCATCTTTTGCAAGGAGCTGGCTTTTCAACCTGCAACCACGGTCTTGTCTGCAGGTGCATGGCGACGAGGAGGTGGGGTGACTGTCATCTCGGATGCAGGCTGGTGGGGACAGATGCTGTTCCCACGGCAAGCTATATTCCTGGAGGCGCCAAGGAGTGTAAACCCAGGATGCGTGGCAGCGCTTGAGCTTACAGGCAGTGCCCCGGTATGATTGCTTGCGCCACCTCCCCGCCTGGTGTTGGAGGTGTGCCCCTGCTTGTTGTTTTGGCGCTGGCGGCAAATGCTGCACCGGGATCATATCACCGGAGGATCAAAGCTGGGCTGGGGGTGCGCAGGTGACGTACAACTTCATGGCAGGGCAGGAGGGCACCCCATCGTTCAACCCCCAGGAAGAAGCCGAGGAGGACTTGTTCACCCAGGCAAGCAAGCGAGGCATGCAGTATGCATGTTGGCATGAGTGACGTGGAGACCATGTGGCTGACCATGGCTGGACTGATGGGGTGGGGGTTGGTGGGCTCGTCTGGTGCACTGATTCAGCGGCGGGCTGTCGCAACTGTCGGGGATGCATGCACAGGCTGGGCTGCGTGCGTGCTTCACATGTGAGCCAGAGGAGACCCCCTCAAGGGGGGCGGGGCACACTGTTCGGAGGAAAACATGATAGTTGGCGATGGGCGAAGGCCTCGACCATCACACTTCTCGATAGCCAACTGAGCCAGATGATTATTCAGTGCTCTGCAGGGTGCCATTGTGCCAACTCTGCACACAAAACAAGAACAAGAACCCTCAAGACTGCAGCCCCCTGTCCGCACGAGCAGACTGTTGTTAACTCCCGGCCCCCCAAGTCCCTCCTGCCACCTCTGCCAACACTTGCAGGTGCTGATGCGGGTGTCGCCAGACTTCAAGCCCACCAACTTTTACGGCGTGGACGCCCCCAACGCTGCCGAGATGGGAGAGGCCAATAACTTCGTGGGCGAGAAGTTTGGGTGCCTGTCGGTCACTCTGGAGCAGCCCTTCAAGGACGTTGACAGCCATGAGGGTGAGGAGAATGATTGCTTTTGTTGTTTTCAGTGAGATAACGGATTTTGGGGATAGAGCCACCCATACTAATGGCAGGCATGGGGTGCTGCTCATCCCATGCACTGTGGGGAGGTGAAAGGGGCTAAAAATTAAAGCTGCCGTGTGAGAAGTGGTGGCTGCCCGGCAGTCACAGTAGAGCCACCTGCCTGTGACACTGGCAGCCAGACACGCAGCCAGATGCAGCTTAACAAAAGGTGGTGCGGTGCTCTGTGTGCATTGCTGGGTGTGGGACAAAGCGGAGGGGACACTGGTGTGTTTGGGACCACCCAAGCGAGTGTCTGCCTGAGCAGGGTGGTGCGAGCGCCGAGTCCGGGTGGGTTGCTCTCTGGCAAAGCTGAGGAGTCCCACAAGCAGACCAGGCGTCTGCCGAATGCTGGAGAACACCTCAAACGCTGGATTGGCAAAATGTCGTTTGCACCTGTGCCACCTGCAGACCCCGTGTATGGCTGGTCCCCCGAGCGAGCCATGCACTTTGGCGCCGACTGCCTCATGGCCATCTACCAAACCCTGTCAAACACCGGCGACAAAGTGGTGGGGAAGGGGCCGAAGCAGGGTGCTGCTACCACAGGGGCCCCCGCAGCAGTAGGGGCAGCGGCGGTCGATGGGCAGGCAGCAGCAGCAGCAGCAGGAGATGGCGGCGGGCCAGGGGGGGGCGGCAGGAAAGCGCGGCACGGAGGCACAAGGGGGCCAGGGGCCCAAGCGAGTGAAGGAGCAATGAGGGGCCACCATGTTGTGCAGTTCAACCACGAGGGCATCTTGCTTTTTCTGGAAATTTTGTATTGTGCTTTGTGTTGGTCAGTTTTCTCCCAGGGTTATTTTTGTTCTAATGAAAGTATGGGAGGATATCCCTTACTGCTAGGCTGGGTTACCAGCAGCATGCTGTGCAAGCATTTGCTCAATCGGCATACTTGCTGGGGCAGGTCAACATGGAGGCTATTGCCTATAGCTAGCATGCTTGCTCTTCTCCCACATAGCTTGGGTTCACGCTTCTGCCGTCGCAATCACCGGTTTTGAAGGCTGTACCTAGTCCAAGTGGGGTTAGGGCATATCCCAGGCGTCGATGCCACCTTTTACTGACAGTGCTTCAAACGGGCAGTGGCACACTGCACCTGCTCAGGCACCCAAGAGGCCAAGTGGCAAAAGATACCTGCCGTAATCAACATCATTACATTGCAGCCACAATCATTGAGTGCCACAACAAAACATCACGACCACTCGCTGATACTGGTCAGTCAACCGCCTTTCGATGCCACAAAAACTTGCAAAGCCCAGTCGGCTTGCGTGGCTGCCATCCCCCTTTCCACACTTCCCCCCACCGCATACAATTACTGCTTAGAACCCTGTCAGCCCAAGATACCTGTACCTCCTCTCTCTTCGCCCTAACTGCCACCCTAAACAAATACAGTATACCCATACCTCCTCTCTTATCGCATTACCTGCCACCCTAAACTAACCCTAACTACACCCCGGGCCTCATGTCCCAAAGCGCTGCTTGGTGCCCAGGTATCGCTGCAGCACCCGCTGCAGGTCCTGCCACCTCAGCTGCTGCAACAGCCCCATGTGGTAGATCTCACTGGTGCGCACGGCCCACGGCGGGTAGCCAGCCAGGGTGAAAGCCTCCCCAAACACCTGCATTCTTAAGTGTGGCCAGCTCACTAATACATGAGAGCAGGAGGTACCAACACTTTCAGCACCCCACCGTGCCACATTCAGTCAGAGGGTACACCAAAGTACGCTTCAGCAGCGACACTTTCAGTCAATCACACTGGGGCGTAGCCAACATTGGCCAACATTGGGCGGCACGTTTGCGCGGGCCTCAGCCGCAAGGCTGACTAGTTGACCAGACAAACCTTGGAGAGCTGGTCTGGAAGCAATGCATAGCACGACCCAGCCTGCATGAAGGTAAGCAAAACGACCCCCAGCTACGTCCCAATACTTTGCTCCCCTTTTAAAACACGAGGTCCTTCAGAGCTTGCCCGTCCACGAGCTACAGCACCAGTTCACGCACCAGCAACAAGTCAAGCTCCGCGCTCGCGAGGCTCCCAGCTGCCTCTCCCAGCCTTTCCCTCAGCCTAGCCGGGGCAGCGATGGCAGACTCCAACTGATCACCACTGACAGCACCATGCGCGCTGCCACTGCTGCTGTGGCAATTGCTACCGCAGTCGGAGCCACTATGGAGCAGCCCCAGGCTCCCAAAAGCCTGGCTCTGGGGCCAAGGTGGGAGGGGTACATGCTGCTGCTGCGCCTTGAGGTCCATCCAGCCCTTCACAGTTTGCGCGCCAGGACAACCGCTGGGCACATCTTCCTGCCTTTGCTGGATGCCATGTGGAGCAGCACTTGCCCTTGTTGGGGCCGGTTCCTTCATGCTACCATTCGCATACCCATACTGCCGCGCTCGCGCTGCTGGCGTCAAGCCTGCTGCGCCCGCCGCCACCCCGCTGATTGGCATTCTAGCCTGCCCACCCTCACCCAGCAGCCCAGGGAGATCGGCTGAGCCACGAGCACTATGCACGGCTTGTACCAGAGGCCAGTGGGCATCCACAGCTGATAGCAGCACGACCTGCAATGACGGCTGCTGCTCTCGAGCCTCTGTCCTAGCTTCACTAAGAGGCCAAGGTGGCCGCCTCCGCTGCGAAAAAGCCGCCCTATGCTCTATACGCGACTCCTGCCCCTGCCGCTGCCCCTGCTGCTGCTGCTCTTGACGGTGATCTGCTGCTGTTGAGTGGCTTGCGGCCGTCCAGAGCTGGGGCCAGCCCACATGGAAAGCCGCCTCCCCAGTGGGGCGTTGAGTCGCGCCGACCAGGTCGCACTGCTTCTCCAGGAGTCGCGCCCTTCGCTGCAGCCAGCCGCGTGGGTCGTACAGAAACAGCTGCTGCAGGCCCTCCCGTTCTGCCCTGAAGCAGTGTTCGTAGCACGTCAAGCCAGGCGAGATAGCCTAGCAAGCGGTGGATGCCACAAGAGCCGAGAAACAGAAGAGCACCTATCCGCACTAACAGGAGGAGTTCCCTTACCAGGCTACGAGCAAGGCCAGCTGGCGCAAGTCACTATATGCGCTATCGAGTTTGTGGCCGCCCACTCCGTCGTGCAGCTGCTGAGCCAGAACCACCCCAAGCGAGGTAGGGCGAGCTGGTGAGAGTCCCAGATGCGTCTTCCCAACATCCCCCAGCACTATGCGAACAAAAGGTTTGCATATAGGGTGCCTGGCTGCCAAGCACCACAGGGCTTCTCGGGTGTTCTGCACACGGGCGGTCCAGGCGTCCCGAAGTGCAACCACCGCCAAAACAACGGCATAAAGCAAGGCCTGCAGCCAACGGACTGCTCCAGCGCAAGCTATATCATGCATCGCAGCACATGCCCTCTTGCCCTCTTGTTCCACATACAACAAGTCTTGTAAGTAATTCAGGACCTTTTAAGGGAGAAATTGGAGGGAGTAGCCAACGCTTCACCGCATGCGGTCCGTGCTGCTATCGCCCAGGCGCAAGAGAGAGCTCACTGAAACTGGCATGCCGTGGCACTCGTGCAGCCGCGGCTAGCCGGTCAGACAGAAGCCTTACAGTTTCTTAAGTAGTGGTGGCCGCGCCTACGGACATTCCTCTACTAGCATGTTGACCGGCACCCCAACTCTGAAACACGTGAAGAATGCTCAGTAGTTTGAGCAATTCCATGATGCTCTGTCAGTTGCCGGGACCAGCAATGTTACGTGGACTTACCTCTAGCAGTCACAACCACGCCCCAGCTAGCCAAGCCACACCTACTGCCCTGGTATACTGTGGGCCTGGCGCGGGGGTCAGGTCAACACTGAGCGCTGTGCAGAGTCTGAAGGAAGCCCTGGTGGACTCTGTTAGGGTGAGTGCATACTTCTGCCTTCTCTAGGACGGCGGCCCTACTGGGAGGAGTGCTTGTTACTGATGGTTGGAAGTGCGAAAGTGAGCATATACTTTGATATAAAGTGACAGTCCTGGTGGCGAGATTTGCTTGGGGGGCTTGTTTATGTGTGTTGAGCAAGTGGGCTGCCCCAATGCAAGTTGATGCCGAGAAAAATCCACATAAAAACGCGGGTTTGAAGTGGAATGCACGTGACATAAGGGTTCAGATAGAGCAGATTTGGTGGTGAATGGAAGATATCACACCGTCCTGTAAGCAGTTGCACATCACAGTGCGGCATGTGCGTCCAGTAGATAGGGCTTGTTGACATTAGAGAAACAACAACTGAGCTTCTTCGTTGTCGTAGTACTGTGTGCCCAGTAGTGGTTGCATAGTAGTTTTTACTGATTGCATGTCCTGCGAAAAGAGGATAGGTACCTATGACTGCAAGGGCAATGGCAGTGTTGTATGCCCTGCAGGTAGAGAGGCTCACCCCACAGCAGCTGCTAGCCTCCGACTGGCAAGCGGACTGTCTTGTCCTTGTCATGCCTGGAGGCGCCGACTTACCCTACACTCGCCTGCTGAACGGTGCCGGGAACCGTATCATTCGAGGTCAGCGGCATACTCTCCTTGCCTTGCAACTTGCCCGCGCAAGGTATCAAGCCAAGTGCGTGCCACTGGGAGCTTCTTGAAACACCTAGGCAAGGCCACTTCATTTCTGCAACCAAAGGGAAATGAGGGCTAGGCTTGCATGCATGCATTGCTTTGAGATGCCCCTGTCACCCCCAACTTTCGCCCCTTCCATTGCCCCTGCAGAGTACGTTGAGAAGGGTGGAGCCTACCTAGGTCTCTGCGCTGGGGCCTACTACGCGTGTGCGCGAGTGGAATTTGAACCAGGCACCAGGTGACAATGAGCTCTGCTGGATGTGTATATGAGTGCAATTGAGCGGTTGGCTGACTCGGTACATGCACTCTAGTGGGCGCTTGGCTGGCCATAGGAGGCTTTGTATTCACCTGAGAGGTTCTTCGGTGAGAAACCCCTGCCGAATTGTAGGAAATGGCAAGTATCCTTAGACTGGCTTTGGATTGAGCGCTAACCACCTTACAACCGCTACACGTCGCCATGAGGCACGGTGATTATTGCACTCCGTCCACGATGTGGTTTGCTGTGTACGTGCCTTGTGACAGCATCGCCCGTGTTAGACCCCAGTTGGATGCAAGGTATCCCTCTCTGCTCCCTGGCACTTGCTGCTTCAGCCTGGAGGTGGTGGGCGATCGCGAGCTAGCCTTCTTCCCAGGCATCGCCCAGGGCAGCATCTGCAAGGGCTTCCGGTACGAGTCAGAGGAGGGGGCTGCCGCTGTCCCGCTGTGGTACCGAGACCTCTCGGCAGCAGCAGCCGGCGCGGCCGCTGCAGGCTTCCCTGCCACGGCTTCAGCATTAGAGCCTGAGCTTGTGGGGGCGATCACGGCAACACCAGCAGCAGCAGATGCAGCTGGGTCTTCGGGCTCCCCAGGCCCGGTAGGTGTCCCCTCTGGCAGACCGATGACTGGTCGCAGCAGCAGCAGCGGGACCAGCAGCAGCAGCAGCCGCAGTCGCAGCGGGAGCAGCAGAGAGAGCAGCGGCGGTTGGAAGGGGTGTGAGGATTACATCAACGGGGGCCCGGCCTTTGTCTCTTTGGACGGCACCTCCCTGCTCCACCAGCCACCCAATGGTGTGCAAGTGCTTGCCACGTACCCGGACCGTGGCGATGCCGCCGCAGCGCTGCTCTGTGCTGTAGGGCAGGGTCGGGCGGTACTGTGCGGTACCCACCCGGAGCTGCACCCCTCCTGGCTGGAGCCCTGCCTGAGTGAGGGCAAGGATGCAGCAGTGTGCAGCGACAGGGCTGCCCAGAACGGTTCCAGCCAAGGCGCAGGGCCGGCGGCAGCTGCTATGGCGTCGCCAGCGGCTGTGAGGGACCCCGGTGACTTGGGACTTGCTGCCATGCATCGGGACGCGCAGCGTGCTCAGCAGCGGCAGGCTCCTGCGGGCATCGGTGGCAGCACAGCAGGCTTGCAGGTTACAAATGGCAGCCAGTGTCGTGGGGCGGATGGCTGTCGCTTGCACCAAGTGCATGCGCGGCTGGTGAAGGGCCAGGCGGGACGGTGGCGGTACTGGCGGACGCTGCTGATGGCAGCTGGCCTGTCACAATGGCTGCGCCCAGACTCTTCATTGTGCTAACCGTGCTTTGGGGGCTACTCTGTTGGTGCGTGTTTGCAGCATGCTGCCCATTGTAGGTTGGTCAGTTTTGCTTTCGTCTGCTTGTGTCAGCAGCTGTGCAACTGCGCCGTTATTAGCATGGGTGGCAGGTAGTGCGAAGAGGGAGTAGAGGTGTGCTGGACTGGACTGACAGGGCTGTATGCAGAATGCGTTATTATTTCGTTGGCAGCCCAGAGAGGTTGACAAGCAAGTTGACACATTGGCCAGGTGCCAGGGCAAGCAGCGAGCTTGACTGCAAACATACTGTCATCTGCTGCATTATAGAATCACCAAAAGATATGGGAAGCCAGGTGGTCCCGGAACTAGAAGTAGTTGGACAGCATGCAACGCAACTCTTTAGGGTTTTCTTGTGGTCGCCTGGGCCGTTAATGGTAAATTATAGTGTAGATGTACGGTACCCTGACTGACGCTCCAGGGTTGAGGGTGCATAGGGGTGTCCAAGGAGGTGGTCATGCGGTGGTTGTGAGAAGCAATGCATGCAAACCACTGTATTCTTTGCTGCCAGCGTTTACAGTGTTGCTTGGAACTGGCTAACCTGTAAGCAGGTCAGCGGAGGCGACAGCATTATCTGCTGGTTATACACTGGCTACCACATGCTCACGACCAACACCTCAATCTGCCACCATAGTTGATGCAACCTGTTCAGCTCCCACAGCGCTGGCTCCTCAGTCCTGCGCCGCTCGTGCCAGCACCCGCTGTAAGTCGGCTCGCCGTCTGTCCAGAGCTGCCAAGTCCGCCTGCGCCTTGCTTAATGCCTCCTCTCGTCGGTAGCGAGCTGCACATCAACCAGGCAGGGCAGCATGGTTTGTAGCGTTAGACGCCAACTTCACCTTGGCAAACAGTTGGTGGGGTCCTTGAGACACACGGTCCCAAGTTCACAATGAGCCCCCAGCAGGTTCCACGCGTTTTTCCCCCAGTCCTTCCCGCCAGTGCAACACGCCCAAAGCCCTCCACGGATCCGACTGCACACGCACAACGGCAGCAAGCCCTTTCTCCACACCCAGCACGCCCTCCCGTACCTTTCCTTATGGCGCCTATACAGAGCATGCCCCCAAGGAGGTAGACACAGGCGCAGCCCAGCAGGGAGCCGCAGGCCGCGGAGCGGTACAGCTGCAGCGACTTGTGCAGGTCGGAGCCTCCCACGGCCGTGGCTTCTCGGTACACAAGCGTGGCCTCAAAGAGCTGCACAGCACGTGGGGTGCCAGGGCCCGGTCATGTGAGGCCTCTGAAACCAAGCGATTTCAGGAACATCCGTGGCCGCAGGGGCTCGGGTGTCTCAATTCTGCAAGTCTGGAAGTCATCCTTTTCGTTAGTTATGTACAAGCCCAACAAGACCACTTCTGGCGCCCGCTCCTCATCAAGGGCACAGCAACAGCGACATGCAGGTGTGGGTTGCAAGAAGCCCTGGCCTGCTCAGCAAAGCAGCAACGCCACCACAGATCTGTTGCGGACGACCACGAACACAACCGCCCACCTGCAACACGCCCCGCCCCACCCAGGCGTCCAGCGTTGGCACCCACGCCATGAAGAGCTGCCACTCTGTCTCCACCACAACTATGAGGAGGGCGATGAGCACTCCAAAGACCCGCAGGACTTGGCCCGTGAGGTCATACAGCCCATAGCTCCCTGGCGAGTCGTTTTCCAGGAAGAGCGCCAAGGCGATGGCCACAGCGCACAGCAGGGCGCAGATGGCTGTCACCAGGTTGAGCATGCGGCAGCACCACAGCAGCAGGTCTGCTTTCTGCTTGGCTGCAGGACTGGGGATGGTGCGGGAGGTTGTGGGGAGCAGGCCATCCTGCTCATGTGGCTCCGCTGGCATGTGTATGGCAAAAACTTGAGGGCAGGGGGGTTGTACACACAAGTGGAACTAGTAACAAGTCAATCAAATTTCATACAAATGCCTATAATTGATTATATCGGTTAAGACCGGGCACAAGTGCGTTTGTGTTGGCACAAGGGTTGATCTGATCAAGTCCCCTCGATACCTATCAACAGGGCAGTAAGCATAAGATCTAAGACAATTGAGCACTGTATCATAGAATAGCTAAAGCCAAAGCTTGACCAAGCTCTTCCCCGCTGGCCCCGGGAGTTCCCGCCCGGTGCAACTCTTGTGCCAAGGCATGCCAGCCTGTGCAAGGCCAACGCGCAATCCATCGTGCACTTGTACTGCTGATCCGTGGTAAAAGTCTCTCCCCGAATACCTCTGGTTTGCCTTGTACTCTTGCCTCAAGACAAAGTCCTCAACCTTCTCTCAACTTTTCAATAGTCTAAAAAAGCTAGCCAAGATGCCGCCGAAGGTGCTTGCCCGCCGCTCATGACCTTGCCATCATCGCTGCTGGTTATGGCCCTCGAGGCAAGAAACCCGCAAATAGATGAATTGTCTGTTTATATTGCACGTGCAGGTCAAGCGGATTATGACCCAGCCCATCGTGAGTGGTTGAACCCAACCTTTCTAAGGAGCAGGAGGGCAGTGCCTCTCTGTGCTAGTCTGAGTGCTTTAAACCTGCGCTGCATTATGACAGCTTCATATGAGTCGTTTTAGTTTATCCAATAAGTTTGCCTGTCCGCAAATGTGGCTGTTCACTGTGCTCACTGATCAAGCAAGCTTGCTGCCTGTCACTATGTGCACCGAGTTTGCGCGTGGCTGCAGAATTTGATTTTCCGTTTCTTGCAAAGCCGGCAAAAGATCCAAATATGGCTTTTCGAGCACAACGACTTGCGGATCGAAGGTGAGCACAACGATGCGTTTGTGGTTTGTGGGCACCTGGCTAGTGATACTTCTCCTGTGCTGGACTGCATGTGAGCAGTTATGGCTTAATTGCTACAGATTGGTTAGCCGCCCGGTCTTCCACCAAGGAATACCTGACTAGTGTTCTTTTTCTTTTGCAGGTCGCATCATTGTGAGTTCTTGAGTGCCTCTGAATCCGCCTGGGGTTGACGAGTTTTGAGTACCCTGCCCCCCCCCTTTTGAGCGTGACAAGATCATAGCCCTCAATGGCACTCGAAGCTGCCTTGTTGTTGCATGCGTCAGCAAGGCGTGGCATCTGTTACTGTCACCCGACTTGGGGGCCAGCTTCTCATGGGGGCAGCTCCTATCTAGCCTGCAGTGGTAGGGTTGCCTTACACAAGTCCCATGATGTTGCAAGCATGGGTGGCAGGGGATGCGAACAGGGAGTGAGCTGAGCTGATGACCATGATGTTAAGGATGCTTCAAGTGTTCCCCCTTGGGTTGCAGGGTTTCGATGAGTACATGAACGTAGTGCTCGACGAAGCAGAGGAGGTGTCCACAAAGCGCAAGACCCGGAAACCCCTGGGGCGCATCATGCTTAAAGGAGACAACATCACACTCATGCAGGCAACCAAGTAGGGCAGGCGCTGGGTGGCCCTGCCAAGGGATAGCTTAGAAATCATGGCACCAGTGCACAGCCTGTAGAGCGGCGTCCGTGGGCCCTGTAGCTGTGTTGGCTGGTTTGCCAGCCGCAGCTGCCATAGATGGCTGGGTACAGCCAGACAATGCGCTGGGGTGGTCGCTGGCAGCCTGTAACAGTTGGTAAAGGGCAATGGACTGAAGGGTCAGGAGCTTAAGTGTTCCCGCCAGCCAGGTGGACGCTGCTCACTCTTCTTGGACTACCGCCTTTAGTAGGGGTCAGGTGTGATGACCTGACTGTGGTCTTGCTTTGTGGCATGCTTTGCTGCACATGCAACCCTTGGAAGACCCTGCAGACTTTGTGACTGATGTGGAAACTGAATGTGAGGCGCAAGGATAACTGTCAGTCGACAGTGCAGTGTCGAGGCCACCTGCTTTCCGCACAGTGAGCATTGCCTGACCTTACGCGAATTGTTTGTGACGTGGGCGGGTTACATCTCTCATGCGCCAGATCAGTTGCTCCCTGTCAGTGTCACAGCCACCGCTGGGTTCACAACTTCTGCCTGATGCTTGAGCCACAACTAGCATGCGGCGGAGCCTTCGCCCAGGAAGACTGAGGTGTTGGTATAGTCCTCCAGCAAGGGGTTGTAGCCAGATTGCGTCTGAGCCATGGCTGCCTCTCCAGCTGCAAAGCGTCGCATGAAGTCCGCTGTCTTCATGTGCTGCGCCCGCCGTGCCTGCTGCGCTGCCGAGGAGGAGCCCGCACCCGCTTTGGGGCCGTCCAGTGAGTGCTGGGGCCCACGCTTTGCCCGCTGTGCTGCTTCCTGGTACAGCCTGGCCAGCAGGGAGAAGTCTGTGGGGAAGAAGATGTCGGCAGTTCCCTTGGGAACCAAGTAGGTGCGGTGGTCGGTTGTTTGCCCACCGACCTGCAGAGGCAGACTGATGTAGGGTTGGGAGGCACCAGAGTGTGGCTTTGTGGTGTACGAACAGTAGTTAGCAGGAAGTGGGTAGGCTGGGCACCCAGCGAGGTGGTACTCTGCCAGCCACGGAACCGCATGATGATTCCCTAGACTATGTCCTAACAAGGAGACTCAGGCAAGGCCCAGCTTACCTGCATCCCTGCCCTGTTAGTCCAACCCGCTCCCCACTCTCCTCTGCTCGCAATGCCTGCCACAATCAACAGCGAGACAACCCCCACAAGCCGTGCATGTTCCCTCGATGCATTAACCAGGCTTGTCCTCACCATGGGATGCCTTGACGCACCGTGGTAGCAACTAGGGGGGCGTTCTGGCCAGGGATGATCACTTCTGGGAGCGCGTCAAAGTCAGCAGCAATGAGGTGATGTCGTGGCCGCACCCGGTGCAGGGTGTCGAGCAGCTGCAGGCAGCCGGTTGGGAGATAGACTGCCTCACCCTCGGGGTCGCCTGCAGGAGACAGTGTGACACAGAAGCACATGTGGAAAATCTACTCTTGCTGCTTTCCTGGTACAGCCAAAGAGCACAACTAGCTGATGCAGGCTTCCCCTGACCTGTCCAACTTGCCCGCGTCCCCTTTTCATCTTGCCCGAGGCAGAATCCCTGACATGCGGTCACCTGCACCCCTTCTATAAGCAAGACTGTAGTGAGTGCCAAGTGCAACTGGGTGGGAGAGGTCGGCGCAAGCCTAGGCATGCCTAGCCTAAGGCTGTCCTCGCCTGAGGGCTGGGTTAGTAGCTGCCATCGCCAGGGCAAGTAATTACGTCAGGTAGGCACCGCCTGCATGACTCATATGTCATTTGATATTCCCAGTCCATGGTACACTTAGCCTTGACACCACCACCACACACCAGCAACAGCAACAGCAACACCTTCCCAACCTACCAACAAGGAGGGCATCCAACCAACGTTGCAAAGGTGGCAGCGTCCAGGCAGGCCCGCCCCCGCTGCTTGCCTCGCTGGCCGGCTGCTGCTCAAAGGCGTCCAGGCAGCGAAGAATGAGGGGGTCTGTGGCAGGCTGTAGCACCTCCTCAAAGCTTTGCCCACGCCACACTGAACAGCGGCGGCCCTCCAGGCCTAGGAAAAATTGTTGCTGTTCCATCCTCGCCACCTCCTGCCCGCCCTGCAGCAGCTGGTGCTGCTGCGGCGGAGGGGAGGCGAAGCCGCCGCTGCCTATGATGCTGCTGCTGCCGCCGCCTTCGCTGGTGGCCACCATGGTTTGCTGCCAGGGCTCCCCGGCTCGCTGCCGCCAAACCCTGCGGGCAAGAGAAATTCCAGAGCCACAAGGGCGCGCACCTTTCGCCTAAGTAGCAGACCTTCTTGTCACCACTTGCAGAACTACCGCTGTCCGTCACCCACCACAAGGTAGAGTACATTGAGAGCCGTTGGAGCCATTGAAGGTGGCATTAGAACGGGCGACATGAGTCCGAGGGCTGGCAACATGCTGTCGAGAGCCCATCTGCTTTCTGCCCTCGCTTGACCTGGAGTTCACACCTCCTGACCTGCATGCAATTGCCAAATCATGTCCCCAGACGCGCATCCGCCTATACCTTACCACACGAACCCAGGGCTCACCGGTCGTGGGCAAGGTTGTCCAACACCTCCATCATGATTATGTAACAGGGCTCCTCACTAGGGGGCCCCCAGGCCGCCTCGCTACCGCCATCCTGCTGCACAACTGCACTAAATGGAAGTGACGAACCTCGTAGGGGCGCCGCAAGAGGGCTGGCGGAAGCACCCAGGGGGGTGGTGAAGCAGGGAGGAAGGGTACAATTCGTACCGAAGAATCCTCCTAGTCACTGCCTTCCACTCGCTGCACTAGCAAGCAGTGGGGGCTGTGGCTTGCATGCCCCATCTTGCTCTACCTGTGAAGCAGGCACCATGCCCACCCGCAGCAGCCACCCGCTGCTGCTGCCGCTGTGCTAGGGAGGGGCTGATTTCAATGCAGGTATAGTGGCAGGAGGCGTACAACTCTGGCTGGTGCTGCCTTAACCAGTCCTGCGGGGGAAGCGGGCATGAGGGACCTCCTCGTCCTGGCATACACAGGTGCTCACTAAAGACAAGCTTGTCGCCAAAATTAGACCAGCGGCAGCAACGTTCTGCAAATTGCAGGCGCTCAGTGCTGGAGGCAGGGAAAGCATGCAAGCGAACGAATGCCGGCGCACCCACCAATATGTTCAACGCAAGCGTGCCAGTGCCTCCTCCAATCTCATATATCTGTAGGTTTTTTGGGGTCTGCTTCTCGTGCGATGTTCGGTGCTCCCCTCCATGGCCAGCATGATGCTGGGCTATGTAGCGTGCAATTGCCGAGCCGTAATGTGGCTGGAATATCTCCACAGGAGTCAGCCACGACACCTGCAGAGAAGTGATGGCTCCCATCTGGGGAAGCCGTGCATGCCGGGCCAGCCTGAAGCGGCCACAACAACCGCTGTCTGCTGGCGGTATTGTAAGGAGCTATCAGCACAGTCGCCAGGCATACGCAGCCAATTGGCGACGAGCCTGCGGCATCAGGCTCCCACACCTGGAGGTCCCGATATATTTGCTGGACATGCCGCAGGTAGTCATTGCGTCCATAGAGGCCGGCAAAGTCAAGTGCTCGCTTGAGTGTACCGACCGGCACCACTGCGTTGCTGAAGTAGCCGGTAGCGGGGTTGTACAGCGAGTCATGTATAAAGTCCCTGACCTGCACTATGCTGAGCTGCGTCGAGCTCAGGATGCCAGGGTGTGCCACCTCAGGCAAACTTGAGATTGTCAGGCAGTCAGCGCTTACCAAGCTGAGGCCTGCTGGCGCTGAGGACGTGGAGAGTAACCTGCACTTGTGTTGACTTAAGCAGGTTACTCAACAGATTAGGGTCGGGCTACCCTTCAAAGGGTACGGGCCACCAAGACTCGTCGTACCTGTTGAGCACCACCGCCGCCCGAGAAAGGGCATGCCCAGACCCTAACATTGCTGACGCTTTTTAGGCACTCTGGGTTGCACAGGAGTCAGCCAATCCTTAATCCTCTTCCTCTTGGCTCTTTTGTACACAGCCAGCCATGGCGCCCCTGACCATAAGTTAGTCATGGTGCGGGAGAACTGTAAAACGGAACATCGAGAACACTGGGAGATCTCAATTAGCTTGACACTGAACCATAGATTGACAGTAGGACGGCGTCATGGACGATGACATTTTTGCGGGCGCCCCTCCTGCTGCTGCCAAGACCGCCTTGTTCGGTGGCCTGACATCACCACGTACTCAAGGAGAACATAGTAAGAAGCGGGAGCTTCAGGCCCCACTCAGCCAGCCTGAAGCGAAGAAGCCTTGTGAGGGCAGCACCGATGGCACAGGGCAGCCAGCAGCTGTGCCACTCGGTCCACGCACAGCCTTGCAAGCTGCATACAGCGAGGATAAGGGGAGCAGAACTGCTATGGAGGGTCAGTGTGTGACCTGCTAATTAGGAGCAGGTTCGCCTGTACTTTTGGACCAATCAAAGGGGTTTGCAGGATGGGTAAAGCGGTGTGGCCAGCTGTGCAGACGTGGCTGTTATCAGACTGGATGCCAGAGAAGACCAGAGCAAGCAGGGTGTCAGGTGGGTTTGCTTGGGCTGTGCCTTGTTTCACGGGTTTCCTTTTCCCAAAGCAACTGCCCTTGAAAAGCGAAGCTTATTGGCATTTTCCTAGACTGGACTGCAGCTGCTTTCAGCCCCGCTGGTTGCGGCCACATGCGATGGAGCTTTGGTTCGGTAGCTCCTCGCGGTGTGCGTGCAGGGTGGCCTTCTTTGGTGTCTTTGACGGGCACGGCGGCCGGCACGTAGCCCAATATGCAGCAGACAACCTCCATGCCCATGTCATGGCTGCTGGGTTGGCAGCAGAGTTGGCAGCAGAGGTAGGCACTTGCTCCGCATGGATTTAAAGCCCAGTGGGTTCCACCCTTGTACAGAGGGTTTGGACAAAGCGACAGTCATGTGATTTGTAGGCACCCATCTCCCTGCAATTTTCTCACGGCTATGTGTGCGTTGCACGGCATTCCCACTCCCCTTGGCGCTGCAGGCAGAGAAGGCGACAGGCAGCAGCAGCAGCAGCAGCCCCGGCGTAAGCGTCAAAGCCTGCCGGGCAGCCATCACAGCTGGCTTCAAGCAGCTTGATGAGGCAGTGTTGAAGAAGTGCGCAGCGGAAAGCTGGAGCGATGGTGCGACTGCTGTGGCGGTGTGGGTGGTGGGGCACATCGTGCTGGTGGCCAACGTGGGCGATGCCAAGTGTGTGCTGGCGCGGCGGCCTCAGACCGACACTGGCGGCGACGCGGCAGGCAGCAGAGACAGCTGCAGACAGACCCCTAACACTGGGCCGACAGCTGTAACTTCGCAGGCAGGGCCGCCACCCGCAACAGACCAGCGGCAAATTGGCCCAGCATTGATAGGGCCGGCCAGCGGCGTCGCAGCAGCGCACAATGCAAATGCCGGGCAGGTAGCAGGTCAGCCGCAGGATGCCCAAGCAGCTGCATATGGGCAGGGCAACGCCCCAGCGGGCCGGCCAGCGCAGCAGCCTGAGCACTTCAAAGCCATAACCCTGACCAGGGAGCACCGCGCCATTTATGCGCAAGAGCGGCAGCGGATAGAGCGCGCCGGCGGCTTTGTAAGCGGCGACGGCCGCCTGGCAGGTGCGCGAGCCTCTTCCGCTTAGGCCTGCCCAGCTTGGTGTAGCTGTTCCCCACAGGACGGCGTCCTGGCTAGCCTCAAAAGGTAGGAGGTGGTTGTGCTAGGCAAGGCAGGGTACTGCGGCTTTGTAGGCGGCGACGGTCGCCTGGCGGGTGCGTGAGCATTTCTGCCTACAGCTGGCCGGCCGCCGCAGCTTCTGTAGCTGTTTCCCACAGGATGAAGACCTGTTTGACCCTCAGTTGTGTGAGAGGTGGTTGTGCCATGCAAAGGCAGGGTACTGCGGGCATTTCCCATCCGTTACTTCTTGCTGCACATTGCTCTGTGTAGCAGGGGCGTGGAGGCGGGCCAGCCGAGCGCCTGTTGCCAGCGCCTCGCCACCCATTACCTGTCCTCGCGTGCTCGCAGGGCGTGTCGAGGTTTCCCGGGCTTTTGGTGACAAGGCTTTTAAGAAGCAGGGCATGACAGCCTTGCCAGACATCCAAGCCTTCCAGATGACGCCTAGGGACGCCTTCATGCTCAGTGGCTGCGACGGCTTCTGGGGTGCGAACAGTTATCCACTGCCCATGCTGTTGAACCGACGCACACTCCTATGGTTAGCTGACAAGACAGTGCCAGGAGGGGCGTTGCAAGCCGACCAACGCACTTGTGGTGCTGGCTGGCGTACACTCGTTTCTGCACCGTGTCTCACAAAGAAGGACCTATCTCTGCTGTTGGGCCCCAAGGAAGCGCAGCTGGAGCTTGCCTGTGGGATGCAGGGGTGTTTGGGCCGCAGGATGCCGTTGACTTTGCTGCGCGGGAGCTGGCGAAGGGTTATGATATCAAGCAGACGTGCAACCGGCTGCTGTACGAGGTGCGGCTGGGGCGTTGAGCGGCGTGCACTGGTTGCAGCAACTGTATGAGCATGTGGCCTTCCCCGTTAAGTAAGGGTTGCTGGTCGTGCGCACAGAGTTGAAGGTGGACTGTAGTGACAGGGGGCTGTGCATTTATGCTCTCTGTACTTATGGAACATCTTGGACGCGGGCAGCTGTGTCCTGTATGGCAGGCCAGGGCTGCTCGGCACTAGGCCTACCTCCTGCTGCTCTACTGCTAGTACTCTCGATTGTATCTGCGGGCCTAGCACACTTGGCATGGCTTTGCAAATACCCTGTGGCAGAGCGGTGGGCTACCCTAGGAAGCCAAGCCAGGCCTAGGAAGTGGCCCCTTGCGTGCAGGCTGTTCGAGAGAGGCACTGCAAGGACAACTGCACCATCATGCTCATCAGCTTAGTAATCTAGACACCTGGAACGGCAGTGTCCAGCAGGAGATCCGGACCGGCAACAACAGTTGACATGTTGCGTCTTGGCGTGTGTGCTTGCTGGTGTCTGTGACCAAGCCAGACAGTCGGCTCCTGCTAGGATGCCTTCCAATCTAGCAGTCTAGTCTAACAGCGTACCGCCACCTGACCATGCTGCCGTGAGTCCCCCAAGTGGGGCCAACAAGAAGCCAGGTTGTACGATGCCTTCCAGTACGATGCATGTAAAGCCTCTGCAATCGGGTAGGTGTAGGCCTGCCCCATGCAGGGGGATGCAGCCAGTTGGTGCACATCCCAAGGCAAGGTTTACCCGGCATGCGACAGGGCAAGTGCCATTGTTATCCTGGGTGGGCTGTTGAAATGCTAGCCTACCAATGGAATATGGCAGTAAGTGAGGCACAGCACATCATGTAGCCCGACTTTCGTCCCTACAGCTCTTGACTGCCGTCTGCTTCTGGCCTGGAAGAGGCAACTCTCTGCAGCTCACTCCTTGGTAGCTTGGCGTTCCACACTGCCCAGGGCGGAGGTTGACTTCTAAGGGCCACTCCTTGGCTCTGGCAGTGTCCGTCAGATGGGCTTTTGAAGGTTGGGCACGAATCGTGCAGATTTGTTCCTTGCTTGCCTTTGGCTGCTGCTCTTGCAAACAACCCTGAAAGGCGCCTTGGCGCTCGCGGCAACAAATCAAATCCACGTTCGGCCCTCCAAATAACCGGTGCTCCTTGCGGAATCAGTACCAGTGCAGTAAGAAAAGTATTGGGCGAAACCACGAGGCCGGGTTCATAACCCTGGCTAGGTGCAGCTAGGTGCATGCCCGCGTCATGGTGCTGCTACCGCTGAGTGTACTCGGTTTTGGGCTCACCGTGACGGCCTTGCAGCGGGATAAGCGACAGTACGGCAGGAAGCAGGCGCCTGCGGCAGTGGCCGACGAGGGCAAAGACGCGGTCAGCGATGCAGACTCGCTGCCCACCGTTTCCGTCGTGGTGCACCCTCCAACACCCCTGAGCTACCTGCCGGCTGGATTTCCCAAGAGCACAGCGGATGCCTATGCGGTTGTGGAAGGCGAGCCGCTACCCCTCCACAGCCAAGTGCTGGCCATGCAGTCCAGTGTCCTGCGTGACGTGTTCCTCACACACCAGGAGAGCGGCCAGCAGGTAACGGTTGATAACCCCTGATGCCTGCTGGTCGTTTCTAGGAGGGCAGGTCCACCAATAGCAGCTGCTCCCGTCTGCCTGGTTGTCCCGACGAGTTATGGCTACACTGCCTTGCAAATGACAAGCTTCACATAGCGTGGCCTTTGACCATCCTGGCCCCTCCCTGACCTTGCAGGGCGCTGCCAACTTATCCCTCCTCTTCAGTGGCCACACACAGCTGGAGGTGGGCCTGCTGCTGCGCTGGATGTACTCCCCCCAGCTTGCCACTGTAGACGCCCTGGCCGAGCAGCACACCAGCCTGCCTGCAGTGATGCGCCTCGCGGACAAGCTGGGTGCATCAGGCCTTGTGCAGACCCTCTCCAAATATTATGTCGGTGAGTCGCTGCTTGGGCTGTTCGGCCTTGGTCACCCTTGCATCTGGTTGGACTGACATCTTGCTGGACCTCTGCTGTATTACCCTGCGCACGCATACTGCCCAAATAAGGTGCATGGAAATCCCAGCCACGGCCCAGGCTAACCGACCACGGCTGCCCTGCAGCTGACGATTCCCCCGCCGGCCCAGGCGAGCTCCTGGACTTTGTGTGCATGGCCGAGCGCTGTAGCCTGCGAGGTCTGCACACCCAAGGCCTGGAGGCCCTGTCGCAGCGACTTAAGATGACAGCTGACCCCTGGGGCCCCAGCGCTGCTGCCGCTGAGCTGGCAGCCTGCGGCGCCGAGCCCCTGCTGGGCCTGCTGAGCGGGCTGCTGGAGGGGCACCCGCCCGGCGGCCCCCGCCGGGCGGCGGAGGTGCTGGAACTGGCCGAGCAGCAGCAGCCAGGCGGCAGCTTTGGGTTCACTTGGGCGCTTCGCGGCTTTTCTGAGCGGCAGGGGGAGGTGGTTAGCCCTTGGGTGACGCTGGCCGGCAGGCAGTGGCGGCTCTCGGCGTTCCCGCAAGGCAACGGCAGCGGCGCCGGCACCCACCTGTCAGGTAGGTGGGCCGGCCGGCCAGGGTGGGGGCATGCTGGCCCTCATGCTGCCTGGCCCTCGCAATTGCGACCACTTCTTAGTTATACTGGGATGACGATGAAGCATGACGAGGGGCCTTGTCAAGTACAGCCCGCATGTAATGGCAGCGAGACCGGCACCGCAATGTCCCTGCACTGAACTACACAGCCAGGGATTGCCGCGGCTCAGCAGGCGAGCATCGGGCACTACCCCACACCCTTCCCTGCAAGCACCCCCCTATGGTGGTACATTCATAGCTGCCCCGGGCAGCCAGCCACCCAGCCGCCCTCCCCCACCATGCTGCCTGTGCAGTGTTCCTGTACTGCAACATGGCGGGTGCTGGCCCTGAACTCAAGCTGGACCCCCAAGCCAGCATCACCATCCTAGACCAGCTGGGTCCGGGCATTTTCAGCAGCAGCAGCGAGGAGGGGGAGGAGGAGGAGGGGGCGGGGTTGAGGAGGGAGCTGCTGGACGGGTCGCGGGAGTTTGCGTCGGACAACGAGCACTGGGGGCGCAACCAGTTTGTGGCGCTGGAGGAGCTGCGGAGGCGGGACAGGGGGTACCTGCTGGAGGACCGGCTGGTGATGCGGGTGGAGATCAGCCTCAGGTAGGTGTTGATAGGGGCAGCAGGCGAGAGATAGATGGGTATGGCAGCAGGGACGGGGGTCACCGCAAGACTGGCTGGTGGCGCGGGTGGCGATCAGCATTATTGCGGCATGCTGGCCACCCGCGCGCCCAGCATAGCCGAGCGCCTGGCGCCGTCAACCTGGCCCTCATGAGCCCAAGGAGCGGCCAGCAGCGCTGCGGCAGCGGCATGGCTCTGCAAGCCAACGCCGCCGCCCAGGCCATTCACATTATTTGTAAAGCCTTCACACTGAGGGAGTGGCATGGACAATGGTCCCCTGCGTTGCTCACGCGTGGTCAACAAGACTTTTTGTTATATCTCCGCTTTGGGTTCTGCAGGGAGCCTGTGGGCGGTGGCTTGGCGCCCCCCATGACCCCCCTGGCAGTGGACCCCGCCCAGCCCGAGCTTTATACTATCCTATACCTGCTATATCCCATGTTTAATCCTGCAGGGAGCCTGTGGGCGGAGGCTTGGCGCCCCCGGTGGCCCCCCTGGCGGTGGACCCCGCCCAGCCCGAGCTTTATACTTTGCTAAACCTGCTATATCCCATGTTTAATCCTGCAGGGAGTCTGTGGACGGAGGCCTGGCGCCCCCGGTGACCCCCCTGGCGGTGGATCCCCACCAGCCCGAGCTGTGCTACATGCCCGCCTTCTTCAGCGGACCCCAGCTGGCCGACGCAGCGCTCAGCATTGGCGGGGTGGCCCTGCCGCTGCACAGCCAGCTGCTGGCCATGCGGGTCGGTGCCTGCCACCGCGCTGTGCTGTGCTGTGCTGTGGCCGGCAGCGGCTCGGCGTCGGAGGAGGCGGAGGAGGAGCAGGGGGAGGACGTAGAAGGGCGGCCCTGGGGCCCCGAGCTAAGGGTGGGTGCTGCCTATACCTACACAAGTTGCACAATTGCCTTTGCCTCACTGTCGCTGGCTGGCCTAGCCTGATGGGTGTGAGGGGCTGGCAACGTCACTGCCCAGGGACGTGCTGGGGGGGTGGACATCCAGCTGTGCTTTGGGGACAGGCTCTTGAGAGTGGGCTCCTGACAGGTGGGATTCGACACACCATCACGGCGGCGACAGCAACAACATGTCGTTCCGCGACAGCAAGAGATATTATGCGCATGACAAAATTAACACGCAGGGTACCTGCTCACGCTATCCTGGGTAAACCTCCCACATGCCATTGCATTCGACCTGGTTAGCGTGACCTACCCCGCCCGGCCTTCCTCACTTCGCCCACCCACGCCCGAGCCGCCGAACGTTTGGACTGTCTGCAGGACCAGGTGGAGCGCACGCTGCGCGCCTGCTGCGCCGGCTACTCCCTCTGCCAGGTGGCGGCCTTCCTGCGCCTGGTGTATGCCCCCGAGCTGCTGGTGCCTCATCAGCTGAGGGCACTTGAGGCGCACCTGCCGGCGCTGCTGCGGCTGGGGCACGCGACCGACACCCGCTGGCTGCTGGATGGGCTGGAGGCTTACATTGCTGGTAAGGTGGGGGAAGCGTGGTAGGGGGCGGCCGGCCATGCTGGCTGCTGCATTCGCAGCGAGGCGGTGTTAAAAAGGGCATCAGGCCAAGGCGAGCTGCGCAGGGCAGCAGGCTGGCTGCTGAGCTGGCTGCTGAGTGGGGCTGGGTGGGTAGGTCAGGGGGCAGGTGGGTGCATGGGGCTTGTGGCGGGATGGCCCTCCCCCTAAACCATGCAATTCCATGCATATGTACCTGGCGGCGCTGCCACAAACATGGGATAGTAAGCTTGAGTGGCTGGCGCTGGCTGTATGACACGCTCTGTATACATACTGCAGGCCGCACGGCTATGGCCGGCAGCCTTGAGGCAACAAATACGCAAATATTTACTTATTTTTTTGTGCAGGCCGCTTACCCTACGGCCAGCACCCCTGAAGGTGGGCGTACTTACTTATTTATTTATGCATTCATTTATTTATATATGTACCTACTTGCTGCAGGCCGCTACCCTACGGCCGGCACCCTAGACCTGTGGCGGTGGGCTGCCGCTACCTCCACCTGCCGCACAAGCGACGCCACCCTCAGCAGCCGCTGCCTGCGCGCCGCGGCGCAGCAGCTGCTGCCGCTGGGTCCCTCCTGGCGGGCCGCCGTGCCGCGCTGCGAGCTGGAAGCGCACCCAGCGCTCGCAGCGCGCCTGCTGGGCGGCATCCTGGCCACCAGCTGCCCCGCGGGCGGGGTGTACAACGCGTACAACGGCGAGGGCGGCGCTGTCGGGGGCCTCACTTGGGCCATACCGGGCTTCTCGGCCGCGACCCGAGTGGTGCGGTCACCCTGGGTTAACATTGGCGGCGAGCGCTGGCAGATGGCGGTGCACCCACGCGGCCACGCTGGCGGCACCGGCACCCACCTGTCTGGTGAGCTGCCGGGGAGCGTTTCAACTTCACTTGCCTGCTTCTGCGGTGTGCAGGGCACCATTCCCTAGCAGTCATGGGTACTTGTGTGCGAATATGTGTGCAGACCCTCTGAGCTGTGCAGTGGCTCGAGATCTGTTGTGGGGCACCGAAGGTGGCTCCATGCCTTCATCTGCACTATTTCACCACCTTCCGTGCGCCGCCAGAGGTCGAAGCCCCCGCCCGCCGTAACGACCGCCCCGCCCCGCCCCTCACGCTGCCTCCTGCTGTGCCTGCTGCAGTCTTCTGCCACCGTGACGTGAACACTTCGTCCGAAGCAGGCGCCGGCGCCGGCGCCAAGGCGGTGCCAGCCTGCGTGGAGCTACGGGCGGTGGACCAGAGCGGCAGGGGCCTCGACTCCCAGGCGGTACAAACCAAGCCGGACCTGTACTCCGCCGAGGTGTCAAACTGGGGCAGGCCCAAGTTTATGGCCCTGGAGGAGCTGCAAAGGGCTGACAGGCGGTACCTGCTCAACGACTGCCTGGCACTGCACGTTGAGCTGCGCCTGGGCGGCGCGTGAGGCGCCCTGCCATTACGTAAGGTACCGCTGCGCCCCTGTGCATGTGCTGGGCCTGCTGCGCCCTGCCATTACGTGAGTTACCGCTTCGCCCCTGTGCATGTGCTGGGCCTGCCGCTCGACACACAGGGCCAAGTGGGTGGCAGGGGTAGCGGGGCCTTGCTAGCTTGGTGGTCGGGCCGGAGCGGGAAGCAAGGCTCCTAAAGGGTATCTGGATGGGTTTGTGATGACAGTCTGATGGAATCTGTGGGGATCCCACCTGGGCTTAACAAGCGGGCGTGCCATGGGTGCGCTAAGTGTAAGCAGGGTGTCACAGCCAGCAGAGCTGTGGCTTGGATTAGATGCATTGACATCCGATTGCGGAGGCAGTGCTGCGCTGGCACCCAAGCTGTGGCCATCTGTGTCAACAGCTGCATTGCAGCGCGGTGTGTAAGGTTGGTTCACCTGGCCTGACAGAGCCGCCTGCTAGGGCTCCTCCGGTGTGGCTACTTTGGTATGGGGACGGTAAGGCTCTACCGAGTCTATAGTAACATGACCCGGCTCTTTGTCTTTGCACTGTGTAATATGTTTGATTTTGCGCTGGCTTTGTATCCATGGTATGTACCCACCTACGCTGCGAGCTGCAATTCATGAAAGGGTCGTGATATCAATGTTTCTATGTTCCTGTAGCCATAGTTACTGTTTCTGCCCTGGTGATGGGCTTAATAGCATCCCCAACTTCACCGGTACCGTAGCTTCTTGTCAAGCTATCATTGGCCGACTTACACCCCCTATAACCACCCGTAATTTTCCTCAACTGCCAGTGGCAGTGCCTTCCTGTTGTAAGCTAATAATGCGTTTGAACATGATGCCGGTGTCGCAATCCATGCAGTAGTGCGTTTTGCGTGGAAGCTCAATTTGACATTTACCTTCATCTGCAGAGCTGGTCTGACACTGTGGCGTGCCAGCCTGGCAGGACGGTTTCACTTGACTTGCTCCAAGGGGCAGAGGGTGATTGCTTCGTGTAGCGCTTTCTTTGGCTTTTAACTTAGTCATATATTTCAAGCCTGCATAACAAAGCCTCATCCTTCGCATGCAACATCCTTACATGTTTTGGCATAGCCATGTTATGTCAACCTGCATGCCTTGCATTTCAAAGCACACTGTGAAGGCAAAGTTGGCCGCAGCAAGAGAGTCAATACTGACAGTTGGGGAATGAGAAACGACAATAAGCTCGATCGGATTTGTTCAAGCAGTCAGGTTCAGCTGTTCAAAACGTTGCAGGGCAGTAGTGCCACCTGTCCCCCCAGGCCCCTCCACATGCAACCCTCCGCCAACGGCAACACACCAGCTTCGCCACAGACCCAGTAGCTATGGTACAGCGCAATACTAGGAGTAGTGGTGGCGGCAGCTATTGGCAACCTCCACATGGCACTTTTGCCCCTACCGCCCCCAAGCGCAAGACCACCAACAAGCAGTACACAAGGTACCTTTCGGGGCAACAAGGCGCCCTCACCAGATGTACTCCGCATGAGGCGACACTACAGATGAACATGCTCAGGAATGAAACGCAACACCCACACCCCGGCAATGCCTCCGGGGTAGAATGAATCGCACACACAGAATGGAAGTGGCAGGCAGGGGAGCATGTCGCAGCTGCAACACTTCCCCCGGAGCCCAAGATCGACCCATCACATATGAGAGAGTGCCTACAGGCAAAAAGGGTAACTACGGGTGCTACCAATGAGGGCCACTCCTACAAGCCCCCCGTCACTACCAGCTGCAGGGCGGGTGCACACCCAGCATACGGGCGGTGGGACTCGTGACGCTCGCAGTTCTGGGAGGCCCAAGCAGGGGCTCACAGGCTTGGGAGGCCACCCGCACCCGTGGGGTCGCGGGCAAGGAGGCACCCACCCCCCAGTCACCCTAGGCGCTTCACAAACCAGCCGAGGCACAGCAGAGTGGAGCGTGCGCTGCCGCGGCGGCCCCGTTGCTACCGGACAATGGGGGCTGCCCACCGCCGCCGCCCCCAAGGGCGCCCTCTCACTGTTGCTCCTGAGGCTACTCTTGCATCCGAAGGTCACCTTTGGCTCTCAAAGTCACTTTTGTTTCTTGAGGGCCTTGTAGTAGAGCTCTATGTAATCCAGGGCAGGCCCCGCCCAGCTCCAGTCCGTCCTCATCACCCCCGCCGCCAGCTGGTTCCACCACTGGCGGTCGTCAAACCAGCGGCTGAGCGCCCTGCGATAAAACCCAGAGAATGTGGGATTAAAGTGCATGGGGCCACAGCCAACCCCATGGCAGCATTGCAGGGCCCTGCAGGGCCATCCAGGCACAAACTGTGTTTATCCGCCTTGCCAGGCGCCACGGTGTTTGGAGGGCTGGTGGGATGGAATCTGTAGGCGGATCCAAGGTGCTGGATTCTGCACCTTCCCTCGTCATGTATACCTTACTCCAGCCCAGGTGGGGCCTGGCTTAATTTTTTGCAAACCCCATAATCTCCCCCATGACAGATCACATCAACAAATAAGTGATCCATGGGGGTCAGTACATAATTATGGGGGCACCAGTTCTGATCTTGATGTGGGCGGTGGTGCATGGCGATTCCCATGCCTTCAGTGCCATCTAAGCTGTAGGGCGGAATCGGAGCACACGAGGAGCCCTCCCCTGTTCGTCCCCCTCGTGGGAGTGTAGTCGAGGTATGGCTCATCCTCACCTGCTTCAGCGCATAGTCCGTGCCGGGTGCGTCCATGCCCTCCAAAGTCGAAGCCACTACTGTTACACAGTACGTGTGTCACTAATCCTCACCTATTTAGCGCATAGTCCATGCCGGGTGCAACCATGCCCTCAGAGTTGAAGCCGCCGGTTGCCACGAAGGAACTTATATGGTGGATGACTAATCCCCCAACTCATTCTCACCTATTCAGCGCGTAGTCCATGCCGGGTGCGTCCATGCCCTCAAAGTTGAAGCCATTAAGCGCCATGCCCACCGCCTCTGCTCGTTCCTTGTCGTGGTCCACGTCAAAGACTGCAGGGGGTGAGCGGCCGGGCACGGCGGAATCAGAAGGAATCAAAGGGATCTGATTATGGTCCACGTCAAACACTGCAGGGGTGGGCGGCCGGGCACGGGGGAATCAGAGCAAGTCAAAGGGATCTTGTAGTGGTCCACGCAAACACTGCAAGGGTGAGCAGCGGCCAAGGGAGGGGGGATCAAAAGGGAATCAGAGAACCAAAGGGATCTTGTCGTGGTCCACCCAAACACTGCAGGGATGGGCGGCCGGGAGAGGGGATAGAGGGCACCCCTAGTATCAGGGCAATGGAGGCTTGCCATGGCAAGGGAGAGGGACCGCGATCAGGTGGGCTAGCTAATTTACAGTCTAAGCCTCATCCACTCATTTCTGCTCGTCCGTTTGGGGAAACCGCAAGAGCTTGTATGTGCATGCGGGGGCCCCACTGTGATGGATGTCTAACCCGTGGAAGCTATCAAAAACAGGCACCAGCACACCAGATATTGGGTTACCCCCGGTGCAGCACATTGGCATGTTGACAGTTAACCTGGTGTTGGAAGGTGGGTGCAGTGTCTACCATCGGCTAGTGCCTGCCCCCAACATGGGCTGAAATGCGCTGCGGCTTGGAGCAGTGGAACAAGGGAGACCTAATGCCAATAGTCAAGACTCACCAGTGTCATTCAGGCCACCTGTTCGCCGCACGACGGGGATGGTGCCGTACCGCATGGCGATCATCTGCAGGGCAGGGCGGGGAGGAGGGGGGGGGTTTGTTCATGTGTGAATAAACACGCTCAGAGGGGGGTCAATGACTAATTACCAATACACAGGGATGGCGATCATCTGCAGGGCAGGCGGGGGGGG
>BBXU01002695.1:0-16821 GCA_001598975.1 Parachlorella kessleri
CCCCACCACACACACACGCCCCCCAAACACACCTTGACCACCCACTTGATTTCCTGTGCAGGGGCGATACATTGCAGAACAGCACATTCCCAGCCCCCAATGGCGCCCTGGCACTTGCCGTGTGGCCTACGACCGCCGTCTCTGGCACACCTGCCTGTGACTACATCACCCGCACCAACACAACTGGAGGTCTGTGCGCACCATAATGAGAGCAGTCGTGAGTGAGGCCTGCAAGTGTTGCATCTGCACAAGTGCCGTCTGGTGAACAACTGCCTGCCATGCATAGCCTACCATGCTTGCCTGCGCTACCATACTTGCCAGCGCTATGACACAGTATCTCGAACTGCCTGCGCTCCAGGTGTCACCCCCACCAGCTGTGGGACCACTGCCGAGGGCGGCGAGATCACCGTGCCCTTCACCAGCACCTACATGTGCTATGTCTGCATCTAAGGCCGTCCCTTAAGAGTCCCAAAAGCCGCTCATGCTGCAACCTGCGGTGTGATCGGCCCCGCATGGTGGTGTGTAGCAACAGCACCAGGTACAGGCTGACCGCATTGAGCCGGCGTGGCAGCTGGGGCCTTGTACAGACCTGCTTTGAGCCATGAAGTGACAGAAGTGCCAGCAGGGCGAACCTTTCACACCTTCTGTGCCTTCGCTTGATGGGAGATGGGATGTAGTGCACTGGAAAGTTTTGCAACCCATGACTCAACACGGTTCAAGACCCAGACCTTGCAAGATTCAAGGGACCCTTTGCTGTCAACAGCGAGTTCATGAGTGATTTTGTTTCTGGCTTTGTTGGTCTTCTGCCCTACCTGTGGTTTGTAAATAGAGGTTGTCTAACCCTGTCTAGGCAAAGAACAACTACCAACACCTATATCGACCGTTGTAGTCGATCCATCGGGTATGCAACGGCCTTGCAGTCGCCCACCTGGTATGCTGCCAGAGAGCTCGACGCTTTGTAAGGAAGTATCTCACATACACTGGCGTGGCTTGCTCCACATGCTGGCTGGCATCTTGTTTACATACTACCTGCAGCCAAGAAGACTGTTTCGCTGCATGGGGCACACGCTAGCGTCAGGTGCACCTTTAAGCTAGTGAACCCACGAGACAGGCTGCCATACCTGAGGGATGCAGCTGGCCTGCTTGTGCTTATGAGCGCCCTCTGACACCCTCTTCTAAGCTCCCCCTGACACCAAAAGCATTGGATTAGGCGATCGACCATTCCCTCGGTGTTTCTGCGCTTGCCCTGCAGGATCCTGCTTTCTAGCGCGCCAAACGAGCTCTTGGTGGTCACGCTCAGCAGGCATCGGCCAGCGGCCGGCTCCCTCCGCGTGGAGCGCTGGTTTGCTGTGATTTTGATCACCTTTTAATCCAAGGAGAAGCATCAGTGGGTAGGTTTCACGGCTTCCCTCGGGCCTTTGGTAGCCCGACTTTTGTGTGATCAGCACCAGCTTCTGCTCTTCTGCTCGTCCTAAGCAGGTTCAGCGGCCTCAGGAACACCGCCTTTACACGTTGCGGAATAGAGGGGGGCTGGCAGCCCTTGAAAGCGCGCTTAATGCCCCTGGTTGAACTACGGGCTATGGACCACAGTCCACCTGCCGGCAGCAGCAGGACCGTCAGTGAGGCTGATGAGGGTGCACGACTCATGTCCGCTGCTGCTGCCGGCTACCTCAGTGACGATGGGACAACCCCACTTATCAAGGCAAGCCACGCTGGTGTACACAAGGGACAGAGCTGGCGGTGTGACAGGCTTGACTGTAATATGGGCCTAGGTGGTGCCTTGTCGGGACTGTGGCTCCTCCAAACACTGGTGCCTGTGGTGCCCTTGAAGAGTTCGGTGGTACCTGCTGCTGACGCGGCGGAGGACGTGGTGTGCAGGAACGGTTATCGCGGAAGCAGCAAGTGGCCAAGTGGACTCGCCTTACGCTGCGCTTCCTGCTGGCCAACTGGTACAAATTTGTGGTCCTGGGAGTGATTATAACACTCATAGTCTTGGTTGCTGTAAAGGTGCGCCACGCCCGCTGCGTAGTCAGCCCTTTTATGGATTTCAACTCCCGTTTGTGATCGGATGTATCATGAACCATTACGGCATGCGTGCCCGGATGCTGCAAGCTGCATTAGTTGCTTGATTGTGCTTGGCATGGCACCTTCAGCCACCTCGGTCCTCTCCCTTGTCACAGCACTGTACAGTCCCCAATGTGCATGCCGGCATGCACCCTGCTCTTGACAAGTCAGAATTGCTTACTTGCTTCAAGGGTGCACGCTGCAGGGCTTCTCCATTTTTGGGGTCATTCTTAGATGGTTCCAGGCCCGCAACAACTGGGCAGGCTGGGGCATTTTTGTCGGCATGTATTGTGCCTTTGTGGCCCTATTCCTGCCAGGGGTCGTGCTCATCATTGGAGCCGGCTTTGTCTTCGGGTAAGTTGTGGTGGGGAAGGGTTGGTGCTGGGGTGTCTTGCAGCGTAGGATGCCAGAAGAACATGGAAGCCAGGGTCGATAGAGGCCTGGGTAATTTTTTTTACTTTTATCTTGAGACACACCATGGCTGTGCATATGTGGCACTGATACACTGTGCACCCAGTGATCACAAGGATGGTGCGACACTTCTATGCCCGTGCATTGCGCCGTCTACCTGCACTGTGGCATGATTTATATGGCGCTTCCTGCGTTTGCAGGTTTTGGAAGGGCTTGCTTGCAGTGTGGATTGGCGGGGCCGTGGGCCAGGCGCTGGCCTTCTTGTTAGCCAGGTGGGTGATGTTGCGTAGTAATATTCTGTGGCGCGAGGGGAGGCCAGGTTCATGACCGCACTCAAGTGATGGTCGGTGGCTGGGTGATATACAATGGCGGGCGTGTTCTTCAGTTGAGGCCAGGCTGCCAAGTAGCACAGACTGGTGATTGACTTATGGCTGTCATTGAAGCCATCAAGTCGCCCTGACTTGCAATGGTAGCTATATCAGGCCCTCGTATTGGCTGCAGGTACCTGTTGAAGGACTGGGTGGAGTCGTTTGTGAAGGGCAAGTGGGCCAAGTGGGAGTACATAGACAAAGCCATCGAGCTGGATGGCTGGAAGCTGGTGCTTATCATGCGCTTCAGCCCGCTTATACCCTACAACCTGCTCAATATCGCCATGGCTACGACCAGCATGCCATTTTGGCAGGTGGGTGGCATGCCCTCTCAGGAAGTGAATGTGGGTGATGCAGTTTATATGCTGTTTCTTGTTTTGGAATGGCTGCGGTCAATCTAGCATGTGTCTTTTGATTGTGTGCCCTGATACAGGGCCCGCTCGTAGGATCCTTGGGTTGACCCTGCCACATCTGGTGCACCTTGACCTGCAGTTCACCATTGTGTCAGCCATCGGCATCCTCTGGGAGTGTGCCGTCTTTTGCTATTTTGGCAGCATGGCAGAGAATGTCACATCCATCGCCTCGGGCGGGGGCATGTCCGGGCCCTTTGAGTGGGTCATGCTTGGAGTCTCCGTGGTGATGTGCATCGTGGGCGCCGTCTTCGTGTCCTTCATGATCAAGTAAGTGTCTTCAGTCCACCATCTTACATAGTGCCGGTTCCTGGCTGTCAATGGTGGTGTGGTTGACCATGCAATGTGCAGTGTAGAAAGTGGAGAGAAGTCAGGCATGCTGCTTGTTTGTAATGCGGCGTCCGTGCCGCGTCTGGTTGGAACTTGCTGACCTGCTTGGGCGCACCAACTGTCGGCATCGGTCCCAAAGAGCCACGCTCTGAGCAGGCACTCATCTATTGTTAGCTGCTGCCTGCCGTACTGAGCTTCAGTGGCTGCCGTGCTTGTTGCAGGAAAGCCATCAAGCGTGCAGAGGTCCACATGAGCAGTCCCAGCCTGACGGCAGTGGCAGCAGCAGCCATGAGCGAGAACGAAGATTCCGTGCATGGTGGGACTGTCGGCGGCCACTCACGTGGGTATGCAGTGTCCATGCTGGAGCGGGAGGGTTTTCTGGGCGCCGCAGGGGGCGGCGTGAACGCCTACCCCAGGCTTGCCTCAGGCACCAGCCCCCAGCTTGAGCTCAAGCCGGTGCATGGCAGCAGCGCAGCGTTGGCAACTGGCACACCTCGGAGCGGCAGCGGCAAGCTGAAGTTCAGCCCGGGCGGCATGAGCGAGCACGGCAGCACCACGAAGGAGGCTATGCCGGGTGGGGGCCCAGCAGCAAAGGCGGCGTCAGGCAGGCTGGACACTGACTTGGAGATGGGCCAGCGCTCTCCTATTGCCAGGCGCAGGCTGTCAGGCTCTCTAGGCGGCCACGAGGCCTATGATTGATTGAGGCCCGTGCCCTAGGCCTGACGCCCTGCCTTGCGTCGGGTGTGGCCTGGTTCACTCGCTGCATTAGCCTTGTGGGCTACCCATGTGCGGGAGCGTGATGCAGGCCTGGTTCCAGAGAAGCAGTCACTCTCGTGGGCATGTCCTGGTGTCTGAGGTTATTACTTTTGTCTCACTTGAGCATGCAATTACTTCTTTATATATCTGTGCGTGGGCATACCCTTGGCTCGTCTTATATCTCGGAGTAGGGTTGTGCTGAAGACGTTAAATGGATGCAGGAGTTTGGCTGACACCAGCGTGCACGCAACTGTGGTCCCTATTTTCCTTGTGCTTCATTGTGCAAAACGACCTGCATCAACTTGCATCAGATGAAGGTCCAGGCTAGCTCACATCTGTTTTACAAGGTATTTATCTGTTTTGTGAGCTTGTGAGGCTCTCAGGATGTATATCTCAACTGGTCTGCAGCGGTGTACTCTCTTCGTTGCAGTGCTCAAAATGTATCACGGCGAGCCTCCACTACACTTACGCTAAGGCTTGGCCTGCACTGCTTGTAAGCGGTGGCTTGATTCAGGTGAAAAGGGCGCAGTTGACAAGCTAAGCTAGTCGAAAGGGTCGTGTCGAAAGGGCAATCAAGTGAGTCTATCAGGTGGTGCTCAGGCTGATTCATGCAACAACTGCCAGCGTGGGAGTATGTACACAATGCTACACTCCTAATGAGTAGTTCTTGCCAAGCAATCGGTGGGCCGCTTGGTGAGTCCGCGAAATCACCACAATTTCACTTGGCAGTCCTGACAGCTGTTGCAGGCTATCTGTCCCGTCCTCATTACCACGCTGCCCATTACGTCTAAGGTGCAAGAGACTCTCCTTCTCCACTGCTCTTTACAACTCGCTACATGGTCCTACAGAGTACATGCTGCACAGGCCCCCCACACTGCCAGCTGCCCCTGCCGTCAGGGCCTGTCAATCACAGCTTAGCACAGATTCCATCTGCTGGTAGGATCATTACGGCCAAGACATGATTGTACATGTAAGCTTAAATAAGGCTGAACAGAAAGGGAAGAATTGCTGTTCATGCCATGATGGGCATGCTTTCCATGCTGACAGATGTGAAGGGATACGTGTCCCCATGCGTGTCCCACATAGCAGCCGGCTGCATCATGGCCATCGATGCAACGCTGCTTCTATCGCGCACCTACATCTCACTTGACAATACATTCCAAAGTCCTGAGTGCCGCGACCCCGAGCCGCCTGTACTCAACACACGCTGCCCGTGTTTTTAGCAAGATGGTGTTCGAATCGGGTCTCTCAGGCTGTCCTGAGTACTTTTTTGTAGAGAAGGTGAGCCAGCAGCCCCAACTGAGCGAGATCAGTGGGCGCCTAGTTGCATCAGCACTAGGTTTGGCAGGACGTGTTTGCTGTAGCTGTGCCCCCACGCTTTGCTCTCTTGAGCCCCCATTGACAGCCGAAGATTTCCGCTGTGCAGGCTGTCAGGGCAGCTTCGGCAGCCATGAGAACTCCGCGCTTAGGCAGCCTGTGGCGCAGGGACAGTGCCCAGCAGGAGCCGGCCTTTGACGCCGGGGATATGCACTGCCGCCTCCAGGAGCTGGTATGTGCTCGAGAGCGCCCGCAGGGTCTCCTCGTATATTTTGTATTTGTACCAGTCATTGGGTGCCCAGGCCTGCCCAGCAACGTTTGCCCTATGCTCAAGGCCAAACCAGTCAATTTGCGCAGGTGGCCGCCCACGAGGCTGTGTCAGCAGCTGCCATCGCCTGCAACGCTGCCCTTACCTTCCACAGCGCTCTGGCCTATGCCGAGCCTAGTGGCGCCCAGGTGAGCGCAAGCGCTGCAGCTTGTAGGGACACTTCTGCTTTGATGTCGTGTCAGCTTGTGCCTGCTCTAACCGATATACCTGTGCAGGCGACTGAGCCTTTCCACAAGCTTCTACCACATGCAGGCTGGCCGCCTGGCGCCCTACTGGCGCCGCGGCTTCGAGCCCGAGCCTGAGGACCTGGATGCGATGCACGAGAGGCTTCAGGAGCTGACCGGCGCTCCCCTGCCTTCAGTGGAGGCGGCTTGTGACATGTGGGAGCGCCTGCAGGAGCTGGCCGCCCACAGCGCCGCAGTGCACACTGCTGATGCCGCGCGCGTGGCCTATAACTCTGCTGCCGCCTACGCTGTGCCCACCCACTGCCTGGGCCAGGTGAGCTGGTGCTGCTTGCTGCCTTTGAATATGAGCCTACGGCATGCAAGTACCCACAGGAGATGACAGTGTTGGAGCTAGGTGATTTACCATCTGTTGGTTCTAGCAGTCCGGCTACTGGGTCTATCAGCATCTACCGTGCCTATTGACAGACCCCTGAGCCGGCTTCACCTTCTCATACTCTGCTTTCCCAGCAACAATTGGTGAAGCTGTTGCTTCTTTTGCCTGACTGTCTGCAGTTGCCGGCTTGCTGGCGCCGCAGCTTCTGCTCTGCACCTGAGGACCTGGATGCGATGCATGAGAGGCTTCAGGAGCTAACCGGCGCCCCCCTGCCATCAGTAGAGGCGGCTTGTGACATGTGGGAGCGCCTGCAGGAGCTGGCCACCTGCAATGCCGCGGTGTTAGCTGCTGATGCCGCCCACTTAGCATACAACACCGCTGCCGCCTACGCTGAGCCCGACAGCTGCCTGGGCCACGTGAGTGCTGCTTAATTCTGCTACTTGATTCGGCTTTTCTGCAGTCACTGTCATCTAGCTGCTTGTCCTGTAAATTCAGCAATGGGAGGCTGTATGTTACATCTCTGCCAGGAATAGCCAGACTTTCTGAAAATATGCCTGCCTTATGGAATACCTTGAAAGTCCCCCCTTCTTTGCTGTGGCTAACTGCAGCTGGCGTCTTACTGGCGTCTCAACCGCTCCGAGCCTGAGAACCTGGCTGCCATGCATGAGAGGCTCCAGGAGCTGACTGGCAGTGCTATGCCTGCTTTGGCTGGCATTGCTGCCCTAGACCTGGGAGACGCATGGGAGAGGCTGCTTGAGATGGCGGCCCGCCAGGATGCCGAGCTGGTGAGGAAGAAATTGTGCCGTCAACCCAGTGATCCCTTGACCTTCCTGATGCTGTTGTGCACCCATGCCACCCAGAATCCTCTCAACAGCTGCTTGCTGGTCAACAACCTCCTCGTTGCCTGCTTTGGCTTCAGCCGTGCGCAAGTGCAGGCAGGGGAGCTCACTTTGTATGCTTGGGTGATATGTGCTAACAAGCGGTCCTGTCCCATAAGAGGGCAACTCCTCATATTCTCTCCATACCCGAGCAACCCCTGCTGTATCACCCACAGAATCTGCCACCGCCATAATCTCTGGCCTTCTCCACTCCCTGCCCTCTTACAACTCCAGGTTCTGCCCCTGCCTGTGTAGGCCACCCGGCGCCGCCTGTCACCCATCTGGCGCCCCGACTACGCTAGGGAGGGCCTGGATCTGGAGGATGCCTGGGACCGCCTGCAGGAGCTGGCCTGTGGCAGGGATGCTGCCACCCGCAGGGCCGCTGGCGCCGCTGAGGAGGCCTGGATGGAGTCCTGGAGCTACGGAGCTGCACAGGCCAAAGTGGGGTCCTGGGTGGTACCGTGCGGGCAGTCGGCTTCTGTTGCAAATGGGCAATGCGTGGGGTGTGGGAGCTCGGCAGGTAGTGGGGTTCATTGCATGGGACGAGGATGGTTGTTAGCCCAACTTCTAGAAAGTCGAGGGCATGCCCCAGCACGGCAAGCCCGTCCGCCTGTGTGGCATGTCCTTTGCAGTGAGGGACTAAACAATTGTGTGACTTTGCCTCAATGCAGGTTGCCCCAGAAAGTAGCCTGCCCGCCGTCTGGCGCAAGGACTACGTGCTCCGGGAGCTAGACCTGATCCAGGTAATCCAACTCTCTATGACCAGGCTTGTTGCTTGGGTCGTGTGCAGCCGTAACAAAGATCATCCTCCCTTGTCTCACGTGCCTTGTGCATGTCTGTCAGCATTGCAGCTTATGCCAAACCTACTATTTGGCACTGACATGGTCTACTGACCTGCTGCTGCAGGCATGGGAGCGTCTGGAGGACCTGGCTGCCTCGAAAGCAAAGGCTATTGCTAAGGCTGCTGAGGCTGCCGAGGAGGCTTGGATGGAGTCCTGGAGCTATGCCCAGAGTCAACAGAAGGTGAGTTGAGGGTGCGGGGCTTGCCTACATATGATGGTCCCCGCGTGGTGCTGGTTTGTTGAAAGCGCGGCCTGGCTTTCCCTTGCTTTGATGATGCACAGTTTGACGTGAAGCTGAGCTGCATGACTATAGTATTGAGAGCTTGCTGGCGGAAGCTAGCCGCGGTAGACCCTTGCCTTCAATCATCAGCAAGGCCCTGAAACCTTGGCTAAACCCTCCATTTCGCCCTCTGCTGCAGGTGGCCCCTGCCAGTGGCCTGCCCGCCATTTGGCGCAAGGACTTTGCACCCCAGGAGCTGGACATGGAGCAGGCCTGGGATCGCCTCCAGGACTTGGCTGCCTCAAAGCAGGCTGCTGCCGCCAGGGCTGCCGAGGCCGCCGAGGAGGCCTGGATGGAGTCTTGGGGCTACGAGCAGGTGGGTGTTGGTGGGGGCTGGCAATCGTCCGTATGGCATGAGGGCAGCAGGAACAAGTAGGTATGGAAGATGGAAGTGCCTCGCATCCTGGCTGTGATACATGTGGGATGAACAAGATGGCCATATGACTGTCAAGGTCTTAGCCAAATGGTGGCCGACTTTGCAGGCTGCCCCCGATCACCGCCTGCCTGCTGTCTGGCGCAAGGACTATGTGCTGCGCGAGCTGGACATGGAGCAGGTGGGCACAGCCAGAACTGGGTGGCATGGGTTGAGCTGGTGACTCCATCAAATTACATGCCACGCTGTCAACGGTGCCCACGCTTATTCCTGCACTGAGCTTGCCCAGCATAGATGCCGCTTGCCATGGCTACCGTCCCCGCAGCAGGGCTGGGAGCGCTTGCAGGACCTTGCAGGGCTAGCACTTACTATTCACTGCCCCCTCCCATCGCTGGGCTATGTACTGACCGCCACTCTTGCTGCTTTCCCCCCTGCCGCAGGCCTGGGAGCGTCTGCAGGACTTGGCGGCCGGCAAACAGACGGCCGCCGCCCGCGCTGCACGAGAGGCCGCCGTCTGCTTCAATGACAGCATGGGCTATGCGGAGGACGCCAAGAGCCTGGACCTGGTGGACGTGGTGGCCAGCTACTGGAGCCAGAGCCTGAGGCGCCGCATGGTGGGTGGAGAGTACCTGACCGCGGCGCGCCAGGTGCTGAGCGAGCTGGTGGCGGCCGCGGTGTAAGGAGCCGCATGCTGGCTGGGGTATGGAAACGGCGGTAGCTTCCTGGCGGGCTCATGGTCATGGCATGGTGCAGTCGCAGGGTTAGCCGCCCAGCTCCCCGGTCTCTGCCAGAAATGGCTATGACGTTTTCTTGCCCAATGTGGGCTTGTCATACATATATACCAAACAGAACGCCGTCTGCAAGACTTCCATCATGAACAAGCGACTTTTCTTGGCTTCTTTTGCTTCAAGTGCTTTTGATCTCCAATGCTTGCCCATGGCCATATGTTTGCGTAAAAAACTATTTCACTCAATGCCTACCTGTGCGTTTGAATACTTCTGCCAGATAACCTTTGACATGTGCTTAAACCAGCTTGCTTGGATGCCAATGGCAGTATCTTGGATCATTTCATTACACTGAGTGAGCCCAGTGAGGGTTATCTTGTGGGCTGCATTCTTTGTTACTAGGATCCCTCCTTGCTTGCTGGCCTTCTTGCTCTTAATACGTTACCCATGATATTGCTACATGTCTATCACTGCCTTTTTGTCATAGTCATTTCTCTTTCTTGCTCAACCTGTGTTACGCTATCAAAACAACTCCGAGTTCCCACCAGCAGTGCGGAGCCGAGCTGTCATATTTGCCCCACTTAGTTTGCGGCCTGTGATCGCTTCAGGTTTCTCAGTGTTCAAATTGACAGCTCTTCACGCCCCGAGCCACCACTAGAGCGTCCCCGCAGCACTTACAGATTTCATCCAAACCAGCCTAACCAACTCTGTTGATACATCACACATTTGCAGCAAAGGAATCAATGCTCACTACCACCAAACCCCTCCCCCCTATAGGCTCATGTTCCACACCTCAGGACCTGCTGAGCAGTCATTGCTGAAGTGTTGACACTACCAAGCAGGGGAGCAAGATCCCACACCGAGGCCTAGTCCCAAGTTCCGTTAGAAGGACCTGGGCATGCTACATGGAAACACCCACCTACAGAAACCATCGCGCCTTACACTGGCGCAGCACCCTGTCGCTGCCCACCAGCCAGTAATCCTTTCCCCATGCATACAACCTGCCTGGCTCCGACAGGTGATCTGCCTTGCAATGCCACTGCATCTCCCAGTTCATCAAAATCGCATGACCACCAAATACCCCTGCCCTAGTCCAACCCAGGGAACCTGCCCTGCAATTCTCAATTCTCAAAACAAGGCCATGATGACCAGCCTCTCTCCTGCCCGGTAGCCAAAGGCTGCTGGTCCCAGCCTCACATCTCTAACAGGCACTGGCACGGGCCACTGGACGCAGCCATACAACTGTGCACACCTGCAAAGTCGCATTGCAACCAAGCGACTGGCTCCCTTCCTCTCAGCACCAGCGGAATGCTCAGGGCTGGCCCCGTCCTCCAGCCGTATTATGTAATGCCTAGCACCGTCCCCACTACTGCCCGCCACGCTCCTCTTCCTCCTGTTGCCACGCCTCCTCCCTGTCCTGCATCAGTATCCCCGACATCCGCTCGCGCAGGTTGACCCGGCGCTCGCTGACAGGGCGCAGGCGCCGCCCCGCGCCCTTGAGCAACCCCGCCAGCCCTGCCTCCTCCTCTCCCTCCTCTTCCGCATCCTCTGCATGAAGAAACAAACGCACACCCCTCAGCCCGAGTACTACGCACGTGCAGTGGATCCCAGCAGCCCTTGTGTCCTCGCTTGATTTCCTGGGACCGGCTCTGTCTGCAATATGGTCACCGGGGTCATGCCTTTTGAAAAAGTACGGTTCTGCTGCCCCTTCAGCGGCTAGCAAAGGCCATGCCAGGACACATTCCAGCATCAAGGCAACCCGCACTACGTCCCTCAAACAGATTACCCACACATCCTCCCGGGTTTCCACTTCCTACACCAACGGCTTGCACTGGTCAGTACCTTAACAGTGTAACACTAGAACTTGCCAAGGCTCAGTCAATGTAGACACACCATCGATACAGCAGAAGTATATACTCACCCTCCCAGGGCTCCACCTCGTCCACCTCCCACACAATCAGCTTGTGCTGGTCAGCAGTGCGCTGCGCCTGCCGCCAGCGGGCAGCCTGCACATTTAGGAGACATACACGACGACACCACAGGTCACAGGGGCGTAGGGTGTTCACAGACCCCAACCCTGGCTGACTGCTGTGCACTTGGAAATGCACCCCTGTTTTTAGGGGGGTGAAGCCACAGCCAGGCAACCCGTGGCCATCCACTCACAAGTGCCACCCCGGTGGGTGCCGACAACTTTGAATAAGTACATGGCCAGCCAGGGGTTGCCACCCTTCAGTAGGTAAAGGCTCCACGCACCGCGGGTGGAAGGTCCAGGGACTGAGCCGTCAAGGAGTCAGCCAGGTAGTCGCCCACAGTCACCCTGGGCTGCTGGGCAGGAGATGGTGGCTGCTGCGCCGGCTCAGCCCGCTGCTGGCGCTGCGGCTGCCGCTGCTGTGCCTGCTGAGGCCGCGATTGGGCTGGAGGAGGGTTCCCTTGGAAGAAGTTGGACCCGGGCGAGCCCGGGCGAGAACTATCCTCCTTGGAAGCAGGCTGCTGCTGCTGCTGCGGGCCACGCTGAGGTGGCTGCTGAGCATGACGTGGCTGCTGCTGCTCTTGCTGACTTTGGCGTGGGGAGCTCTCAGCAGGGGCCGAGCTCCCCAGAGGCCCCTTCCTGGCACCCCCCTTGACAGCAGGAGTTCCTGGGCCTGTGGGACTGCCAGTCGGGGGAGAGACAGGGGTGGCTCCGGCCTTGACCACTCCCCCACTCCTGGCCGTGGCGGCAGAGCCCCCTGCCAGGGCTGATAGAGCATTCCAAGTGCTGGCAGGAAGGCGCTGGGGTTGGGGAGGCAACTGGGTGGGCGGCCTGCCGTGCCGCTGCTGCTGCTGCTGCTGTGCTGAGCCTGCTGTGATGCCAGGAGCCGGCAAGGTGTTCTGGGCCGGGCCCCTGTCAGGATTCCCCGGTACCTCCACGGCCGAGGCGGCAGGTGCTGCTGCTGTTGTTGTGGGTGGGCCACAGTGGCGCAGCACCAGCAGGGTCGCCTCTACTTCCACTGCACACACGAGGGAACGCAACACTCACAAGGAGCTTGTCAAAGTCTGCAAACCGCGCAGGTCCCACCAGGGCCAGGCCGACTGACACAGAGCAGCAAGTGTTCAAGTGCTCCTACCTGCCTGGGAGCCACCTTGCTGGGAAGCTAGGCGCTTGGCAGCGACCCAGAGAAACGTTAAGTAGCAGTCAAGGGCATGGACTGACCAAGACCATATGTCATAATCTCATGGCTGCATCCTACAAGCAGCATGCCACTGCCACTGCCATGTCCCAGGTCCAGAGGAAGGGGGTCATATGCAGACTCGCCTTTTCCGCTGTTGCTGGCGGCTGCATCCCCCATGCGCTCCTCTGCGCACATGACAAACTCATCGCTGCCAGGCCCTGCACCACCCACCAAATGAGCTGGCAAGTCAAGTGGGAACGCTGACCATGGCCACAAGCAACAGCCAGCAAAGCAGCACACTAAGGTTGTGGTCCCTAGGGACAACGGTTGCCGGCCAAAACAGCACCAACGATGAAAGGCCACACTCGTCGCAAAAAGAACAGTGGCTGCCACTCCTGGCCACATTTCCCGCTGGCTTGGCCATTTTCTCGCGCCTCTAACCCGTGCTGCCTCCTATTCAGCCCAACAATACAAGCTGGTCTCATATTCTGTGGAAATAAGAAATAATTAGAATCACGATTGCGGTAGGCCATAACCAGATGAGATTACCCACAAGAACTACAACCAGTGCCTTCTTCCCAGGGCGTGGAGCATTACCTGTGACATCCCTCAGCGCTCCTGCTGCTGCCTGCACTGCCATACGCACATGCTGCGGTTGCACCTGCAGCCAGACCAAATGAATTTCTGAGCCACAGCCCAGATGTAGCTGCACTTCGCAATAGCAAACCACTAGGCCACAGGCCAGAAATCTGCAGGGAAACAACACTGCGCTTGCCCACAGTCAAATCCAATTACAAAAATTACAAGGTCCTGTATTTCTTCTAGGTTTTCATGAGCTAGAAGAATGAAAAACAATATGGGATATTTAACAAATGACACCTTATTTCATAACCCAATCCTGGCCAAATTGTGGCAGCAGCCGATGCAACCCAATGCCCGGTTGTGACATCAGCTGCAGGGAAACACCACTGCGCTTGGCCTTGAATAGTTACTGCGGCTCCCTACCTGCAGCCCCGCTGGCGGCAGCGTGAGGCAGCACAGCACGCCTGCTGAGGCCTCCAGCGCGCCGTCCAGGAAGGGCGACTCAGCAGCAGCGCGCACAGCATCAGATGCCAAGTGCATCAGCGCCTGCAGCAGCAGCAAGCAGCATGCCATTAGGCTAGGTTCGATGTGCCCTCATGCCATACGTCAGGGCGAGAACACCACCACTCCGTCCCGCCCGCAGGCTGACATACTCGAAACATGCTGAAGAACCGCCGGCAGTCACTGTGACTGTAACCACCTGAGCTATATTCTGTGTTTTATCTCCACCTCATCCCGCCCCTTCTGCCAGCATGCCTGCCCACCTTGGCCCCGCCCATCTGATGGGCCACCTCAGCAGGCATTGCCGCCAGGCCCCTCCCCAGCACAGCAACACTCCCAGCGGCAGGTTCGGAGGGTGTAGAAGAAGCACCCTGGCTCCCCGGCACGGCCGCCGTGCCGCCCCCGGTCAGCAGCTGCTGCAGCGGCGGCGCCAGCAGGCGGCGGAAGTGGCGCAGGTCGCGGCCGTGCCACATCAGCGCGCCACGCAAGCCTTTCAGCACCTCCTGGGCCTGCACTTGGAAAACGTGGAAAGGGCGTCGGTTGTGCCCTGACACCGGCAACCTACTCAGAATGCGGCCGTGTGCCACAAACGGGATTTCAGACGAGGTTCCAGGTATATGCTGCGACACGGGGTTTTGAGCACAAGCGCGGGGAGTGCACAGTTTGCCCCCGGGGTCAGTGCAACTGCAATTGCGGCTCGGTCGCCCGGACCTGCCTCTCAGTGGAACCATCTCACCCCCGAGCGCCACACCCCGCCACCCAAGCCACCCAACCCAACCAAGGCACCCCTGCAAGGGCAGTGCTGCTGGACACACTCCCAGCACGGCCAGGCAGTACGAGAACTGCACCCACCTGTACCGCCTGCAGAATGGACCGCACGGTGTGCTCCAGGGCGTTGTCGGCGATATCAGTTGCCTCGGCCACGGTCAGCTGCGAGTCACCAAAGGCCTGCAAAGGTGTCCAAGGGGAGAAACGCAGGTCATGCCGGATGGGCCAACTTGCTTGTTACTGGGCCCTGTGTACATGAGTGCGCCCTGCAAGAGCACACGACCAGGGGCATGCCAAGGGGCCTGCGGTGCTGGCACCAGCCTGTGCTGCCTTCACACTTTGTCACTGGCAGCTATATCAGAGAAGTCCTTACAACCTGCGCAGCACCTCCTGCTACCAAAGACCCACAGTGCGTGCTCATCAGTTCCACATCTTGGCCTGCTGCCACCCCACGTCCTCAACGCCTTCCCTCCTTCCTTGCACAAAAGCAATACCCACCTGCATGAGCACCTCCTGCTCTGTCACGGCCACGAGGTGTGCAGACGACCGCAGCGCCGCCACCAGCCCAGCCGCCTGCTCGGCTTTCGCGGCGCCCTCAAAGCCAAAGGGGTTGGTCAGGGCCACCACAGTGAAGTGGCCCGCGGCTCGCAGGGCGGTGACTAACTGGATGACTACCTGCGTTCCATTGGGGACAGGAGGGAGCATCACCCTTGTCAGCCAGGGGTCACTCATGCTGGCTGTCCTGAAGAGCCCGGGCCCCAGCTGTTCACAACCAAAAGTTAACCCTGGCTGACAGCACCGGCGCTGGAAGAAGACCATCAACGCAACGGGATGGGCAATGCATCCCGTCTGTTCAAACAGGCCTCTTATCACTGCCAAGCAGCTAGGTGCGCTGAAAGGTAGGAAACATTCAAATGTGACGCAGCAAGGCATGACAGGGACTGTCTGACTCATGAGAAACTTCCGCTGCGGTTCTTCATGCTACAACCCATGCTAAATAAACAGCACCGCCCGAGAAGCAGGGCGGGACACTGACCTGCGGGCCGCCCGGCACGGCCGCCGCGGGCGCCACGACAAACGCCAGCCCGCCGTCGCCGCTGCCAATGTTGCCGCGGCCGCCAGCGTCAGAGGCGCCCCGGCCCACAATGTCCATCAGAGCCTCCGCGGACAGCGGGCCCCCTGCACAGGAACACGAAAGACCCACCATTACAAGGCATCAAATTTGCGAACGACAGCTGACAGCGGGTCCCCTGCACAGGAGCAACCAGCAAGTGTATGAATGCCGCCTTATCAGTGGTCAAGCAAGTGTGGACAGCGGGCCGCCTGCACAGGAAAACACCCTTAGCACCAGCGATGCATAAATGCCAATGTCTTCAATTCAAGATGATATGGAATGCATGCAGCGGGGCCCCTGCACAGGTGCACCTCAGCACTAGCGCTTGATGATGCCAAACTGGTGCACTAGCTTCACGAGCGACTGCCGAGCGTGGGCCCCCATCCCCATGCACACCAGCATATTCGCAGCGTTCAGTGGACAAACGAGGTTGCAACCCTTGCAAGGAGCACAGGCCCCCTCACACAACAACACTTTTGCCGCTCTCAGCCGCTTCAAACATACCACCAGAAAAAGTGCCAGCCTCTGGAGGGGACAGCGGTCCACATATTGCGCACGCTGGCAACCGACTGCGGTAGCTGCACCATCCCCAAATGTGCCCTCCCTTGCTGCACTATCCCCAACTGTGCCCTCCCTTGCTGCACTATCCCCAACTGTGCCCTACCTTGCTGCACTATTCCTAACCGTGCCCTCCCTTGCTGCACTATTCATTACCTTGCCCTCCCTTGCTGCACTATTCATAACTTAGACCTCCCTTGCTGCACTATCCCCAAGTGTGCCCTACCTTGCGACGGGGAGGAGGCGCCTTCCTTAGGAACCACCGCCACCTGGGCGCCAGGCACGCTGTCTGCCACCTTGCGGTCAATGTCTACGCACCACAGCTCGGCCCCAGCCACCTGCAGCGCATCCAACTGCCCCTGCATGAGGTTTCATAAAGCTAGCCAGACCTTCGGAAGGCGGCAGCGAAGTGTGCCACGCCCCCCTTCCTGACTGCTCACACGCATAACACCCAAATCACAAATACACGGTTGTGTTACTGCCAGCGTGCTTGCAGCTTGTCTCCTTTC
>BBXU01002699.1:0-10874 GCA_001598975.1 Parachlorella kessleri
CACACCCCTCGCACCTCCCAGCCCAGGCCCCAGGCGCCCAGCACCGGGCTCTCCCAGTTGTCCTCCACAAAGCGCACATCGTGGGCCCGGGTGTCGATCCCCAGCGCCTCCAGGGATCCCAGGTACAGCTCCTGGGGGTTGCCCGGGTCCGGCTTCAGGATGACCTGCGCTGGGGGGGGGGGCGCGTCTGAGCGACTCATCTTATAGTCAAACAAGCACGCTAGGTACAGCTCCTGGGGTTTTCCGGGGTCCGGCTTCAATATGACCTGCAAAGCGAGCCAAGTTCAAGCTAGGCATCTACTAGCCAAAATAGCAAGCACACTGGAACCCCAGCGACTTCAGGATGACTTGCGCAGGGCGCTAAGCCCAGGACACACATTCGCCATACAAAACAGCACGCTCAGTTGTCAGCCGGTTCCTAGCTGGTCCCCAGTTGGTTGGTTAACCCGCACACAGCCACCTCCAAGAAATTAGTGAGCCAACTTGCGGAGCTGCCTCCCAGGCTGCATGGCGGCCACTATAGTTGTGGCCTTTTCAGCTGCTTATAATGAAGGAAATAGTAAGGGTTAGTAAGCCGGACAAGTTGCCCAGCCACCTATGCCTGCGTCCACCCAAGACCTTCCACTCACATCTGTGCTCCTGTTGGTTTGCTTCTGTGGCATAACTTAGATTGCATGATCCCCCGGCGCCAAAAGAGCCCGTCCCAGTTCCACACCTGGAACTGCGTGTGCCGCTGCACCCGGTTGGGGTTGTCGCCATAGCGTGAGTCGTCAGGGCGGATGGACGGCTCCGCATAGCACACATTCCAGGGCTCGGGGCCCAACACCCGCAGGAAGGTGGCGGGGTTCATGGTGCCCGCTCCCACCTGCAGAAGGTGTTTCAGGAGTGTGTGTTGCGATGAGGGGAAGGAGAGGACCGCTAGGGACATCCGTTAGTGCACCAAGCGCCCTACTCCGACCTGCAGGACTTGGAGTGGGGCCTTTTACAGAGCAGACCTGCAGGGGTTGTTCTACGGGTGTTTCATAGAAGCAAGGCGGAGGAGGGGGACCGCTTACGAGCAATCGGAGGTGCGCCTAGGGAGGCAGTTGCAGCCACTACCCCTAACTGCCGCGCTTGCTCGCTGTCGATGCTGCCAAGCACCGAGTCGTTGCATGAGCATTGACCCAACACCCCCGCCCCAGTGCTTTGGCCCCAAGCTTCCAGTTCTGGCAGACAGCCCCTAGACATGAGCAACCGGTCGACCAAGGACGCAGACAACCACACGAGCGCACTCCCTTGCGAGCCCTTCTTGACTATAAAAGCACTTTTCTGTGAAGGAAGATCAGGCCTGTCCGTGTGTCTGTGCCCACCTCGGTGTTATGCGGGAGCCACACCGCACAGCCCACCGATGCCCAGTACTGCTGCAAGCGGGCGATAGCTTCTTGGAAGGTTGGTGGGCTGGGCCTAGGAGCTCCGTTGCTAACGGACGCAGGTGAGGTCTCTGCAGTCTGAGCAGCTGTTCCTGCGGCCCGAGCGCTAGTGCTCAAGCGACTAGAGAATGCGTCCCATCTCGGAAGACCCTGACCACAGGGAACCAGCTTCCGGGATAGTCTAGTGGTGAATGCAGCACGATGTTGTCCCAATACTCGTCTAAACAGTGGCAGACGCCTGCACAGGGCTGCCCCGCAGGCACGCATGGTAGGGGCGCCTGTCATGCACTACCCAACTGAGTCCGGGCCGTCAGCGCTGGGTTTTGATTACAATGCACCAATATAATGTTGATTTACAGTCGTCAACATGTGGTTCCTCATCCACCGCACATAGCACGGCGCAGCATGCAGCCTTTGAGGGCGCCCCAGGGCGCAGCTTCTGCACTTGTAGGCCAGCATACTCACCGTTGCCCTCAGGACGGTCTCTCATGCATAACTTGCAATTGGTGCTCGACAGATACGACCTCTGCTCCCAGGTGGGAGCTGCTGTGGCTGGGTTCCCGTGGAGATTAGTCGATGCTAGTACTAGGCTCTCTATGGGTTGGTTACTTAGTAAGGGTGGCAGGTAGTACGAGCAGAGAGATAGGGGACGACTGTATTTGGGGAGGGTGGAAAGTAGTGCGAACAGGGTGGAGATAGAATATAGCTACATGAGGGCTGAGCTGGATGCAGTAATTAGCATGGGTGGCAGTAGTGCGAACCGGGAGTGAGAGCTTGGCTGTAATTAGCATGGGTGGCAGGTAGTGCATATGCTGATGGCGGGATAAGTGCAATCTTCAAAATATTTGAACAATGTCTTGAATGCGTGCATTGATTGCGCTCCGTGCTACTGTAGCCGCAGCGCTGCGTCCTTGGTCACCCAACCAGGACAGTGCTTTGCTTACCGAAATTGCCAAGCCAGCTTAACGAGAGGCAGCATCACCGCATGATACTAGACGAGGGCCGGTAAGGCTGAGACACCAATAGCAACCTCTGCCTGGGCCATCCTGCAACAGGGTCCGCTGCAACAGTGCCCTCTGCAGCAGTGCCCCCATCCATACCTGAACCCAGAGTCTATCTGTCATCCAACATCATCAGCCCTAAATAGCAAGTGAAGCACAGGCCGTGCCACTCAACCCTACCTCACATTCCCAAGCATGGCTTCCCTGCACACATCATATCTGTAGCACTCCTTTGCCAACAGAACCTACCATTCCTGCAATGCCTGCAACGCGACTTCCTACAGAGTGCTGTCCAACCCACATTTGTACGAGTTGGGAGCACATAAATCCAAAGAAGAGGAGCGTTCTCTGCCTGGGGAAGCGGGTCCTCAGCATGCGGCCCTCTTGGACCGGATGCACTACCGACCGCACATCATGCCGCCCAACGAAACCAATGCCAGCAATACATCAAGCAGCAAGGGCCAGGGTGCACACCAGGGGCACACGCAAGGAGCCCGCCCTACAGTTCGCCGTCTGACAGCAGCTGCTCCCTTCTGGCGTCAACCTTGGCTCTGAACCGCCTTTTCCGGGCCTGTAGGGCCCTTGCCATCCCGGTCTCCTTGGCCTTGTGCAGCCCATACTGCGTGGCCCGCTTGCTCTGCATCCACTGCTCCCTCCAGCCCTCGTACTCATCCAGGTCGTACTTGTACACCTCACAGAAGCGCTCGTTGCCCCATGGTACCCAGGTTAGGGTGTTCTCGTGGTGGGTGTCCCCTTTGTTCTCTATGAAGGACACCTGCACCGCACACCACAGTAGCCAGCTTGAACTCAGCGGGACCCAAAAGGCAATCAGCCAGGGACCAGGAATCCAGGACAGGTTAGGTAGCGCGAGACTAGCTGCCGACGACCGAAGCAGACATGCCTTTGCCAGCAGACCGCAACCATGACATGATTTAGTGACCAAAGGATGCATGCCAGGGTATCAGGCGGCATCAGGGTTGTTGCAAGCAACCACTGGTGGCCTTTGAGAAAGGGTTTCATGCATTAAAACATGCGAGCAACATGAGCGAGAGCAGAGCGGCAGCATGACTTACCCTGTAGTCCACTTTCTTCAGGGAAGTCCTCAGCCTGAAAGGCACTTCACCCAACATGTACCGCGGGCTCCTGCCAAGCACCTCCTCAAAGTAGCGCAGCTTGTCCTGGAAGTCTTGCTTCTTGAAATCCCAGGCAAACAGCAGCGGATCCTTGCCCACTGACTTTCCTATATCTGCTGAGGTCATGCCCTGCTCCTTCATGACCTCCACGTTGCCTTCCAGGGTCTCCAGGGCAGCCACAAGTAGCCCGGGTTCCCTGGCCAGGGCTACCACAACATCCGCTTGGCTGCCCAGCACCTCTTCCAGTGCTGCCAGGTTGGGCATCCATTTGTCCTCCACACTAGTGCTCAGCACCATAGGGTTCCGCGCCAACATCCTGGACAGCTGAACCTCGTCAAAGCCTACAACAGCACACGGAAAGCCGCTAGAGCAAACACAATGATGTCTTGACCAGGTGGCATGACTTTGTAGTCGCCAGGACCGACAGAGTAATTTCCCAGGCGGACTGCCGTACACTGGCAGTATATGCGTGGGACAGGCACCTTGTGTGGCGACACACGCCACCAAAATTAAAGCTGTCCGAGGCTCAACAAGCAGGCAGCCTTGGCCACCTTGCACAAAGGCGGTTGCTGACTCACCATACTTTCGCAAGAAGTCAATCTTGGAGAGCACGGTGTCTGCGTTGTAACCCACTGCCGAGCCACCCATGCACAGGAGCCAGGGTATGGTGGTGGAGCGGAGGCAGGGCGCTGCTGCAAGGAGGCTGTCCAGTTGAGCAGAGATAGTGCCCGGATCTCGCACCAGCACCGAGGTGCTCCCAAATACAACCTGCCGCAGGCTGCGTCCACTCAGGGAGAAGCGGCTTGCCAGCTGCCCCAGGCGCTGCTGCAGGACATCAGCGGACAGGCAAAAGAGGGCCGGGAACGCCCGCCACAGCCGGGCCACCTCTTTCCTGCTAAAGCCCAGGGGCTTCGCCTCAAGCCAGGCAATCACACCATCCACTCTCTCAGGCAACGCCAGCAGTGATTGAGGCCTGGTGACGAAGAGATTGCGCCACTGGCTGTCTGTCACCGAGAGCTGCTGCTGCACGTGCTCCTTGTAGCACTGGAGGATCAGCACATTCGTGCCCCACAACCTGGTGTAGCTTCGGCTTGCCAGCCGCAGCTGGTCTTCGGTGAGGTGCTGCAACTGCAGCCAGATGTGCAAGTGCCGGGCACCGTCAAGATCAAATTGCAAGAGCTCCTCGTTTCGGCAGTACCCGTGCCTAATCTCAGCTGCTGTGAGGCCCACCTCCCAGTAAAGGAAGCAGATGCGGGCCACCAGCATTGCTGGTGGTAGCTGCAGGCTGATTTTGGCTTTGGCAACCCTGGCCGCATGCACCTCTGCCAGCACCTCTGCCAATTTGAGACACAGCTCGTCATAAGCGTCAGGCGCCTGCTCTTGCAGCTCTGCTGGGTCCAGCCCTGCGCTAGCAAGCACGGCAGCGATTGCTACCTCCTCACTGTCGATGCTGCTGCTGCTGCTGCTGAGGCTGAACACGCTGCTGCCTGCTGACCCTGCGCCCTCCCCCGCCCTGCTGTCGGGCTGCTCCGCCGCTGCTGCTGCTGCCCATGCTGTGCAGCTGGCCCTTTTGCCAGTGTGGCGATGCTGCACAACTGGCCAGCCCCTGCAGCAGCCCTCAACAGCCTAAGCAGCACCTCCGCCAGTGCCAAAAGAAGGCAGCATAAACCTTAAACAGCCAGCACAAGTCGTTGGCCAAGGGCAGCGACTGTCCTCCCGGCACCCGCCTATCCCACCTATCCCACGGCGAGCGATGGATGTGCGGCAGGGGCCTCGCGGCGAGGAGCATGATACAGTACAAGAAGAAATCTTGCACAGCTTGGCGAGCGACCAGGCCACTCAGGTTCGGGTCTTTGCAGTGTAGCGGAAACCAGCTGGATATAAAAGGTAAAGTGGATGCCGGTGTGGCTCACCAAAGTGCAGTGCAGAAGGTATGATTGTCTGCAGAACGATACAGTTAATGTTTGATGCACTGCCGGGGCGGTCAGTCTCATATTTGGGCTGCAATTACTCGAGTCTGCTGTGACGAACACAGCCACAGCACGCGAGGCGCCATTAGATGTGCGCGCTAAGCAGTTTGATGGCAGCAGGCAACACACTCTTATTCAAAATCATCCCTGAAAAGACAATATATGCTACCGCAAGACCATGCTGGCCACGGCAATATGCGCCCGCACCTGCCTTGAATCCAACGCCCAAGCAAGGTACTGTCGAACAATGCTTGCCTCGGGCGCCTCGGGAGTAACACGGGTGGGTGGTAATACCTCAATAAAGCCGGTAGCAGCTCGTTGGCAGCCGTCGCAGTTACCAGCAAGCCTTACATCATCTGCAGCATGTGTGAAGCAGTGGTTAAGCTTGTGAATGGCACCACATGCACCAGCAAGGGGACCTATGAGGATGACTGCTGTTGGCTGTGCCTGGGCGGCAGCGAGGACGGCCAGCTGATAGCACCTTGTGCCTGTCCCACCCGCAGGGCCCACAGGCCATGCTTGGCCCGCTGGCAGCTACAGTGTGCAGGCAAAAGGTGAGCCGCTCCCATAGCCAGGATGTGCTTAACTTCCCCACCGAAAGGTGTCTAATGACAGAAAGGGCAAGCACTTTTTGGGTCGCATGTAAACAACACAGCATATCTGAGCGCTGGTTGTGAACAGCACCGCGTGACTGCGCCCAGCTTGTCTGATGTGCAGTGAGGAGAGGAGCTGCCGCTTCTGCCAGGCGGAGCTGCCTGACTGGCGGGATATCCACGCCGGCCTTCCTCGCGCGACCCCCATCATGACCATCGTCCACAACGGCACCTCACACCAGGTGAGGAGGAAGCCCACCTGGCGACCGTGTGTGCGCATTAGGCCTCTCTGCCCTCTGCCCTCCCCCGTGCCACCATCTGATGAGTGCAGAGGATCCATGAGCAACCGACTAGACACACACCTATGCCACATTTGGCTCACTGACATGATCATTAACACAGCCAGGTTGCCGGCAAGGTTCGAAGAGTAGTGCCACTCTTCTTTGGAAGCAGGTGGCTGTGCAGCCCGGGCCAGACGGCAAGCGCCTGTTCCTGGACCGGATCAAGGCCATCTTCAATCTGGAGGATGACGAGTCCATTGCCCTCACTTTTGGCTGCAAGGTGCCCGGCACAGGTGAGCCTGCCAGGGCTGGCAGGGTGTGCCGCTTACAACACTGGTTGTGGCTAACGCTGTGGGTGGGTGGAGTGCTTGATGTGGGCATAGGGTTGGTGGGAGGGTGACCCGTTGCGACGCATGTACTGCATATGTTGTGCTGCTGCTGCTGGGAATGGCAATTGTTCTCCATTGGTGTTTGCATGCCGCACAGGCAGCCTTTGTAAAATACTCAAACACGGACGCCGGAGGTCGTTGGGCTGATATGCACAGCCCGCCCTCTCTGCCTGCGCTGCACCTCCGCCGAGCAGCACCCCACCTGACTTTCACCGTCGTCACTCGCACCTTTGCCAACTGTCGCGCTTGCTCAGGCCCTTGTGTGTCACAGTCAACGAGCTGCCCTTGCTTGGGCCCTTGTGTATCACGTTCAACAAGCTGCAAATGGCTGCTGCAGGCCAGGAGGTGACGCTGGAGGGCTTTGATGCCTTCGATGCTGCCGTACACTGTGCCTCGCTGTCGGCAGGGCAACGCCAAGCCAAGGCACGGTCGCAGGCCCAAGCAGCATTAGAGAGTGTCGACAGCAGCAGCAGCAGCGGCAGCAGTGGCGCCAGCAAGGACAGCAGTGTGCTAAGCTCAGTACGCAACTTCCTGAGGAGGGGTCCCAGCCGCAGCCAGAGTGCGCACAACTTGTCCTCTTGAGTGGGAGATGAAAGGATCCGTCGCTCTAGACTTCTGAAAGATGTTTGCAGGGAGGACTGTATGTGAAGGCACTGTGCAGGGTGTGCATTGATGGGCGTCTGACCGACCATTTTTGTGAGATTTGTTGCTACTATGCGATCGAGCTGTGTCTGGCAGGCAGGCCGTCGCTCAACTTACTTCGCTCTGTGCAGGTGTGCAACCCTTGCCAAACCCTTGAAATCTCCCGTGGCTGCCTCGCGTGTTCGTTCCCCTTTTCCCTTGGGATGCCATGTCTCAGACTGGCAGCTGTGAGCACCACGCCCTTTGTTACATATCTAGTTTGCTGCCCGCCAGGCCCATGGGGCTGGAGCTGCCATACAGCTGTCTTACACATCAATGGCCTGCCAGTGTTCCAGCGTGTGAGCAACCATGGCTGTGCCAGGAAATGACAGCAGGAGTTTGCCTCCTAGTACCACACCCTTGCAAGTACCACATCCTTCCACCAATTGGTCCCTACATGGTAGAGGATGCATTGGTTGACGTGCTGTGCCGGTCATGGAGGAGACTATGGAGCAAAAGCTCACCCAAGCACTGTGAAGAATTGAACAGCAGACGGCAACTGCTAACCCCAAGCATGACCCCAAGATTGAAAATGCTTCAATACCGATGAGCACTACTAGTCAGAGGGGGAGGGAAAGAATGCAGTGGCAAGTCAGTGTACACCAGTTACAAAAGATGTTTGAACTTTTCCTTACAGTCCTACCTCCTCCCTATTGGGTGGCAGGTAAGGCGTCACCAGCCAGGCCTGAGGGTGTCACCTGCCTGGCTGGGGCTTGGTACGAAACCTCTCCCATACTGTCAGCGGACGTAGCATGTTGCCACCAACTACCATCAGAGTACTACATCCGCAGGCTGAAGGAGCCTGGACCCCGGACGAGACAATAAACAATTGTATACTCTTCCTGCCGCTCCTGCTTGCATGCCGACAAGGCAGCAGATAATAACGTCAGATTTCATACCCCCAGGCTACGGGCCAGAATCCGTGGGGCAAAAGTAGGTGTATTTCTCCTAAGTCGTTTCTGTGGCGTGTTTGACAGGTACTGAGCTAAGTGATACGACGGTGTGCAGCATCCTTTAATCCTGACTTGTTATAAGTGATCAGCTTTTAGCTGCCGGACGCAACCAAGGCTACCTAGGCCCTTCACTGCTGGTAAGTGCAAACCGAGCCTGACTGCTGAGCGAGGAGTGGGTTCAACCTCGTGTGACTTGGTCTGCGTCATGATTTATGGACGCTGACGCGCGCTTGCCCAAAAGTTTGCAGATCCTTAGGGTGAGCCTCACACTCTTTGCTGGTGGCGGTCGTGCAGAGTGTAGAGACCATGGACCTTGGGGAGAGGGCAGCCGGGTTCTCAGTTGCTGGGAGCGAGGCTGGCATCCCGTCCCCGGACGCTGGGGCTGTTCCTGGTGCCTCCCTGGTGGCAAGTAGGAGACGTTCACGTTCTCCCAGCGGGTGTGAGGAGGGCGATGCAAGCCGTCCAAGCCGTCGCAGCCGGGCGAGTGGTACGGAAGATGCGAGCAGGGCCCACACTCCTCAGGGGGCAGAAATTGGGTGTGGTGGTATGTCCGACAGCAAGGCTCTGAGAAATCGGCATGCCAGCTGCACTGCCGGCAGCGGGGCAGGAGAGGAGCACAGCGGTCAGCAAGCTGGCCCCAGTCAACGGGTTGGGCCTTGCGACAGCCCGCCGCAGCCTCCGCTCCCGGCTGCCAGCAACCCGCCGGCTCGCCTGGCCTCAGACCTCAACCCTGCAGTAGCGCTGGCCGCTATCGCCACTATTGTCAGGGAGGGCAGCGGCGCCGCCGCCGGCGCTGGTGAGCTGCCCCCAGCCGTGAGTGATAGCAGCCTGCGGCGGGTAACCAGCGCTCTGCACCGAGCAATCAGCGGAGGCCTGCTCCAGCACGGCGCGATGGCCGCTCCAGACCCTGACGTGTCGCTGCCCGGTAGGGCCGCTTCAGCGCCGGCTATGCAACAGTACGGGAGCGGGCTGATGCTGGAGCGGCTGCCATACAACTCTGCGCTGGTGCAGCTGGGGCAGCGCCTGGCTGCTCTCTGTCAAGCCCAGCAGGCGCATGCGCAGCAACAGCAGCAGCAGGTGTATGGGTCTCAGCAGGCACAGCAGGCTGAGCAGGCATCGCAACAGGCAGGGCAGGTGCCACGCAGCCCGTTTGAAGCGGCCATTCCGGCCTGGCAGGAGGAGGAGCAGGAGGAGATGAAAGAGGAGCAAGGGGAGCTGGAAAGTGGTGCAGCGCAGGATCAGGCAGTAGCGTATGAGGTGGGTGATATTGTGGAAGCAGTTGACCAGTGCATCGCTGGTGGCCTTGGCGGGTGGCCAACCTACCTACCTGCAGCTGAGCTTAGGCTTAAGAGTTCATCATCCTGTGAAGGCTACTATCAAAACAGAGTGCTGCCGTTGCCACAGACTGGTGTGGTGCCGAGTGAGTAAACTCCTTGCTGAACCATTGCATGCATAGCGCTCGCTGATCTTATCTGTGCCCGGCCGCAGGATGACCTGCCCATCTTTGCCGCTGACGACGGGGAGGATGACATGATGGCAGGCCCTGAGCAGGCGCAGCAGCAGCAGGTGCTGCCGCTGCGCCCTGGCACACCCCTGCAGCGCCGCGGCGGCGATGTGGCGGCTGGGCTGCTGGGGCTAGGTACCTCGCAGCTGCAGGAGCTGTACCGCTCGTGCTGTGCGCGGTATGAGGCCGAGCTGTGCACGCTCAAGTGCCAGCTGGCGGTGGCGGAGCAGCGGCTGACGTTGCAGGTGGGTGTGCTTGTTTTGTGTTGTTATTTGCTTTGTCCATCTTTTGCTTAGAGCGTGGTGTACCAGGGGGATGTATCATTAGAAAGTCAATTCACTGTTCCGCTGTTGATTCTGGCAACAGGCTTGGGTCTTACGCTTGGGCCTTAGGTTACAGTGTCTGCCTGAGATGCGTTGGGTGTGACTAACGGCATTAGTCGGCAAGCTGTTCAAGCCTTGTTAAGCGTAGCAGACCTCAGTGCCCCTTTTGGCCTTTGAGGACGTTCGAATGAGACCACATGTGTGGTAGCACGTTATGGTGTGAGGGGGACTGGTTGTTCCTTGTGGCTAGTGAGGCCAGCTCATAAATCTTTTTTGCACATGCAGGATGGAGCTCGTGTGCAGCTGGCTGCTGAGCTGGGCTGGGCGCGGGACGCAGCGCGCTCGGCTCAGGCACAGCGCAGCGCGATGAAGCTGCTGGCTGCCAAGAATGCGGAACTGCAAGAGCAGGTGCATGTCTTGTAGGATTTGGGGCCCCGAGAGGTTGCACCTGTGCTTGGTTTGCACAGGGCTGTATTCCTGGATATGGCGTTCAAAGGTTGGGGCAGTGGGGGCAAGTGCTCGATGTGAGCGCAGGGTCAGGAAGGTATTCAGTTGTTCGCTTAGCCTAAAACAGTTTGTATGGTTGGCTGGGTTTGAGGGACGGTTAGATGGTTATAAGGCAATGTTACTGGGATCC